>RBNI01007576.1:0-10171 GCA_003990745.1 Jimgerdemannia flammicorona | reverse complement strand
CCCTCCGGCCCCGCATCCTCGCATCGAAGTGCCGGGCATGCCAAGACCAGCACCCCGACCCCCCCCCACATGTTGCCAGTCAAAGGCACTGGGGTCTCCCTGCCCAGTACGCTCACCAGAATGCGTGTTGCTCACCATCTTGATAGCACCAATACTTGAAGATGTTGTTGAAAAGTGTTGTCTGAGTCTTGTGTCACCCAAATGGTACTGGTGAAAGATGTTGCCTGGCACTCTACTGGTTCACCATAATCGCCCATCCTCTTATCTGTGATGGCCATCTCCCCTCCCAACCCAACATCACCCAAAAAACAGTCACCTATGCCAGAACCATGCTCGCCGGGAAGCTCGCCAAAGCCAGAGGGCCCCACCACAGGCACCGAGGACCTGCAGATAACCTACACTAAGCACTTGATACCCAAGGTTGGCCGACTCCCTACATAGCCCGAGACACACCGAGACAGCACCTTGTTGGTGATGGCAAAAGGAAGAAGGCACTGCACCAAAATGGATGCACTCCAGATGCAGCTGAAGACACCAGAAACTACGAAAAAGTAGAGAAAGCACTGATCTGACACCAATAAAGAGGCAACTCATCACTATTTCCCTCCTCCCACCATGCCCTTGCAGGCACAGCAAACCAACCTAAGGTAGAGGGGGTAATAAAAGGGAAAAGGGGACTCGAAAGATTACTTACCAAACCTTGTGACCAGTAAGATAGTGGAGAAAGGGGCATAATATACTATTATATATTATATGGGGCATACTACAATAAAACCAGATAAAGTGAACATCTGACATCACTCAGGTATCATGTTTTCTTTACTTTCACTTTGTCCATAAATTTTTTATTATTCTTCTCCACACTCTCTCTACTTCTTTAATTTCTTTAATTATTGAAGCTTTTTTTTTTTTTTGTAAAAAAAATATTATAACTAAAAAAGAATATTTTAATTGTAATAATAGAAAAGAAGAATTAACTATCAATTGATAAGATCAAGAAGAAAAAGAAAGAATTGAGTTTTGTTGTTGAGGATGTACCAAAACTCTTCTGCAAAAAGAGTTAGATAAAAACACTAATAAAGATTGAGAAAGAAATAAAATAAAGCTCTTCTGCAAAGCCCTAGAAAAATGTAAAAAAAGGGAGAGTTTTGATTGACCTTTTTGGTATAGAAATATAAAGCAATATGGTAGTAGTAGATGAGATAGAGTTACTACAAATTGTCCTTAATATTGAATCATATTAGACTGAGATATTACTACTTATGAAGACAGCTGAGGATATAAATGTTTTCAGTGCTGTAATTGCCAAAAGCAAATTGAAAAGAATCAACAAGATTAGCACTTCACCTGAAATTTAGATAACTCTTCAAATTATAAGTACCAGAAGAGTGAAGATAGAGATGAGAAAGTTTGCCATATGTGTGATAATATAGAAGTGCATAAAAAGAGCATATACATATGTGTTGAGTTTCTGATTTTAGAGAGAGTGTTTTTTCTGATTCAATTTTAAGACCAAATACTAAAGCTCATATATCATTATATACCAAATATCATGCTAAAAACTTATGAGAAGTAAATAGAAAAAAATGAGATGATATTTTGCTAGTGCTTAAAGATCAAATTGAAAAAATAGATAAAGTGTATAAACCAGCAGGTTATTGAATTAGTATCTCAGTTGGAAAACTAGGTGGTGAGAATTTACCTCACTTCTATATATGAATAGTTCCAAAATATAAAGAGAACTGAAGCACTGTAGGATTAAGTAGTAGTTACCATCCAGCTATCCCTGAATAAATAAAAATATTCAAAAAAGCCTTTCAACCCAATGCTGATAATATCATTGCAGAGAGAGACAAAATAATTACTCACTTATACAATAATAAACACTTGGGATATACTACTATCTCTACTAAAAAGCATCTTCCTAATGATATCAAATCAATAGATTCTGAAATTTGATCTGAAATAGGTGAAATTTTGCAAAAGTTAATGGTAAAATTTGAAGATAAATTAAAATGCTATAATTTTACCATAGGATGCCAACTAGGAGAAATAGCTGAACAAATGTAAAAAAAAGAAAAATGAGGAGAAAATGTTTCTAATCACAATAAAGTTTATAGTAAATCAGAATTTACTATTAATCTAGTTTCTAAATTTAAACTACAAAAATAATGAAGACAATATAGACCAATTAAAAACAACCAATTTGATGGCATAATGGAAAATGAAAGAATAGCAGAAAAAATAAGAGATTCTGAAACTTATTATGCTGAATGAAAAGGAGATAAAGATTATTTAAAATATAAAGAAGAAGTCTGGGAAGAATGAAGAAACCATCCTGAGAAAATAAAAAAGGCTGAGAAATAAGCTGCTAAACTAGTAAAAATAAAAGAAATTGAACAATTAGAAAGAATTAGCAATCAAACTCCTAAATTAGAAAACAAAAGAGCAGAATTAGCTCACTTAAAAGCTCAAATAGCTAGTGAAAAACAATTTAATTAAACTCCTTGTATAGAATTAGAAATAGTTTTCACTATTATTGCTGGAATATCTATTTACTTATTAGCTAAAGAGAAAATAAAGAAGAAAAATAAAAGTTAATTATTAATCAATTAATTACTTTTATACTAGCTTAGGATAAGTAATATCTTTAAATTTATCTCAAACAAAGAGGCAAATATTGTAATAGAGGTACTCCTGGCATTTTAATTTCATAGGAACAGACTTAAGTACTGAAAATAACAAAACTTTGATTTTTTCTATAGTTTGAGGAGTGGTGGATTTACTAGTCTTCAATAACTTGAATTCCTGGAAAGGACCATTCATAACTGCTTGGGCTTTGATTATTCCAGAATTAGTACTGGTGAAAAGAAAGTACTGAAACTTTTGTAGGCCAGGTAATTTTTTAAAGTAAGTTTCTAGACTGCTTATGATGTTATAATATTGAAAACCTTTATTACCATTATAATATTGAGCTTTATTTAATCCAGTAATACTAGATCTTTTTACCACATCTACAACATAATCTACACAATCTACTATGGTCTTGTAATAAAGCCTTTTGATTAGTCTAAAACTACTATCACATTTAAATTTGATATGACCCAGAACCATAAAGTTCAATTTAATACTTTCATAATAACCAGCAATTACCAGGTACAGGTAGAACCAAAGAGTGATATTATTTTTGTTTTGTCCACCTGTATTGTTGCAAGTGATTTTTAAGTACTTTTCACCTTTATTCAATTGCTTAATTCTATTGAAAACCAGATATTGAAATATGTAGGTTACAACTCGATATATGGTGGCACAGCCTTTCTTGACTACGTCATCATATAAACGTCACTAATGGCGACGCGTAAAAGTGCGTAAGAATTAGCAATAAACACTTTTTTTTTTTCTCTCTCCAAAGTTCACATTCTACAACAGGTTATGAGCCCCGGTTAGCGGCTATACACCCCTCTTACACATACGCTACACTATGCTATACAATAGCTACTAGTTTAAGCAGTGCTAGCAGCATGCCACCAAGTTCTGGTAATATGAACACAAACACAGCCGGAACAGGTTTCGCTTCCATGACGATGAATATTCCGGCAGTGGCACTAACGTCAACGGTAAAGAGGATGATTCCTGTCTTTGATGGTAAGGACTACGCCATATGGGTATATCATATGAAGAATCTCCTTAAAGAATGTGGTTTGGAGGACTACTGGAAGCCACAGGCGCAAGTAACGACATATAATACCACAAAAGATCGCAAAGTGCTAAGGGAGATTATATTCATCCTTTCGAATGCGCAAATGAAGCTGGTAATCAATGCTACGATGGCGAATGAAGCCTGGGAGATTTTACGCAATCACCATCAATAGGCATCTGCGTCAAACAGATTCCACTTAAAGGCGCAACTATTCAATCTTCGAATTAAGTCCAAGGAGAGCATCCAGGACTATGCCAATCAAGTTGACAAGCTGGCAAATCAAGTGAATTCCCTTACATCTATGCTGGCGGACACCATCAAGGATGAAGACAAGGTCCTGGCTCTTATACAAGGCCTTTCCGAAGTATACAACATGGTTGTCACTGCTATGAGAGAATCCGGCAGATTATCAGATTATAAGTACATCGTCACAAGCCTTTTAAATGAGAAAACAAGGCTAGGTAGCAACAACACCAACGAGGAATACGATGAGAAAGCATTCTACGGCAGAGCACGTAGATGAGGCAAAGGCAAGCCGAACAAAGATCAAGGCCAGCAATGCGAGAAATTTGACAGTAAATGCTTTTACTGTAATAAGCATGGACATCGTGAGCAGGACTGCAACTGCAAGAAGAAGGAAAAGGGTGGCCAACAGCAAGGACAATGGCAGGCAAACACGGTGGATACCAACAATGAAAACAGCGATGGTGGAGGTCTATTCTTCACAGAAGCGGCGAGCTATCCATATGCAGAAACCATTGAAATAGGAGGAAATTCAGAACCAACTGCCAGTTCCACCAATGCCAGTTGCAGATGCAATTCCACCAGTTTGACATCTTCAAATCCTGGTCAACAAAACACTTTTCAGATAGCGAAAAATGGTGACGTCAACATTGGTGCCAGCGCAAATATAAGCTATACACCAAACAGTGCTTATGCATGCAGCGAAGAGGTCTGGCTCATGGATTCGGGCGCAACACAGCATATGATGGCTCACCAGGAGTGGTTCTCTACATACGAGAAGTTCAAGCATCTCATACCTATCAAGCTAGGCGACAATAATGTCATTTACGCTCAAGGGAAAGGTAATGTAGGCATACATCTACATGGAAACATTGATGAATCTTCAGGCACCTTCGTAGATGTACTATACATTCCAGATATAGGCAAGAACCTCTTCTCGATAGGCTAGATGATGGCTCACGGGGACAGAGGAGTAAATATATGCCCAAATGGTATAACGGTAATCAATCTGAAGAACAATAATGAGTTAATATATGTATCGAAAAAGGGGAATCTATACGCAATCAACAGCATGCTGAGTGGCGCTACATCCACATATTCTGCAACTATGACAGGAGAGGATTTCTGGCATATAATGCATGAACACTTAGGACATATCGGTAAAATGAGTCTCGAATGGATGGTAAGGAGCAAGTCCATATATGGTTTACCGGACTATACACCATCGGATTTCTTTTGTGATGGATGCGCGGCAAATAAGGCTTCCCGACAACCTTTTCAGGAATGAACGAAGCAAGTGGCTGGCATTCTCGATTTGATTCATACAGATATTTGTGGCCCCATGCGAATGGCATCACACTCTGGAAAGAAGTATTTTATTACATTCATTGATGATTATACATGCAAAGTCCACGTATATCTCATTGCAGAGAAAAATGAGGTATTTGACAAATTCTGGGAATTCAAGGCAGCCATGGAGAATGAGACGGGACATAGAATATGAATCCTATACTCAGATAATGGCAAAGAATATGTCAACAAAGGTTTCAGACACTTCTTGAAGAAGAACGGTATACAGCACTCTACGACAGCCCCTTATACACCTCAGCAAAATGGCGTGGCAGAACGATTCAATCGAACGGTAGTGAAAATGGCTAGAACGATGATAAATACAGCCAGCTTACCAAAGTCCTTTTGGGCAGAAGCGGTGAATACAGTGGCATATATTCGAAATCGTTGTTTCTCTCGAGCTCTAAGCAAGGATCCTGGCAAGCAATTCAGGAATGACAGCAATCTTACCCCTGAGGAATTATGGAATAGATCCAAGCCTAACATTTCACACTTATACATATTCGGAAGCGAGGCATACTTTCTGGACAAAGGTGGCAACCGAGGCAAGTTTGAACCTAAGACAGATAAGTATATATTCCTTGGATACAATGGAGCAGGATACAGACTTTGGAACCTGCAGAAACGACATATGATCATTTCACGCGATGTATAGTTCAAAGAGACTAAGCAGGAAATTTACGTGGAAATTCCTATCTCAAATCTGACGGTGAATTTGACGGTACAGCCAGCGACATCTACGCCAACTGCAAAGGCTAGCGGAACAATATCTATACCTGGAACGACACTGAAGACTACGCCAAAGACATCCTTGGGACCTATGCCAGTGAAAACGCAACCCATTCAAATGGAAATGAAGTTGCAAGAACCAAGGATAATGGAAATTATGGATGAGGATGACGAAGAGGATACCTTTCCGAAGGGTAAGAAGAAGCGCAAATCTGGGATGGATAACGAAATCCAAGCGGATCTGGGAAATTACTGGAACCCATCCAAGTCATCTCATCACAAACAACATCACGTGAACTATGCCTGCGAATGCGCTTACATAGCAATGACCGGTGAGCCAGCACACTACGACAAAGCCATTTATTCGAACGATAAAAAGGAGTGGAGAAGGGCTATGGATGAGGAGTACAGTTCGCTCATCAAAAACAATACTTGGGATCTAGTAAGCCTTCCAGCAGAGCAACAAGCTATAAGATCGAAGTGGGTCTACAAGATCAAGCATAAGGCTAACAGCAACGTAGAACGGTATAAGGCTCGATTTGTAGCAAAGGGGTACTCGCAAGGCTACGGCGTAGACTACGACAAGATATTTTCCCCGGTATTTAAGTTGACTTCACTTAGAATACTTCTTGCGATTGGAGCTAAGTACGACTACGAAATACACCAAATGGACGTAAAGACAGCATTCTTGAATGGTGACATAGACACGGAGTTATACGTACGACAACCACAAGGATACGAACTATACGACAATGACGGAAATGAGCTCGTATGTAAATTATGCAAAGGGCTCTACGGAATCAAGCAAGCGGCAAGGTTGTGGAATTGAAAGATCGATGGATATCTCCTAGACAACAGATTCAAGCATTGTGAAGCCGATCCATATATATACACCCGACATACATCCTCAGGAATGGTATACCTGGGAATTTGGGTTGACAATATTATTTTAGTCGGAATGGCAAGTGAAATCAATGATATAAAGGCTACACTATGCCAGGAATTCAAAATGACGGACTTAGGCAAAGCATCCTATCTCCTTGGAATATCGATTACACATAACAGGTGTGAGCACGCTATACACCTAATGCAAGCCACATATATTCGAAATATTCTCGAGCAATTCGGAATGAGTGAATGTAAACCAGTCGGGACACCTATGGAAACATTCGTGAAACTAAAGAAGTCTGACACTACACCTGAGGGAAACGACATCCCCTATCGACAAGCCATGAGATCCCTCATGTATCTTATGCAAGGGATGAGACCTGATATCTCTTTTGCGGTAAACAAAGTGGTGCAGTATTCTTCATGCTATGACAATAGCCATTGGACGGCAATCAAGCGAATTTTCAGGTACATCAAAGGAACCGCAGACTATACGCTCAGTTTGGGCGGTGATAATGGGTAAAGCGGGAGTACTATATGCCTATTTGGTTCTTATGACGCTGATTGGGCTGGCGACTTAGATGACAGAAGGTCTACAACTAGATATATCTTTAAAGTAAACAATGGAGCCATTTCATGGCAAACGTATAAGCAACCTTCAGTGACAACATCCTCTACGCAAGCGGAATATCAAGTGTTGTCAATGGCAACAAAGGAGGCTATCTGGCTTCGAGAACTGTTAAAGGAGCTGGGATATGAGCAATGGCACTCTACGCTACTCCAGCAAGATAACCAATCAACAATTGCTTTAGCGAAAAACCCTATACATCACGCCAGAATGAAACACATTGACATACAGCATCATTTCATATGTGAATGCATGGAAAACGGCACTATACACCTTGAATACACCCCAACAGAATATATGACGGCAGATTCATTGACTAAAGCCCTTCCAAAGGCAAAGTTTGACTTATGCGTGCAAGGAATGGGTATTACGGGACTCTACGCTGGTAATTAAGAACAATTCGGGATGAGATAGGATAATAGAATGACAGCAAGCTTCTTTAATATTGATCGCTATATTGCAGATTTCTACCAACATTACTCATCTATGAATGTTTACATCTCTACTTTTCAACCTATTTTTCGAGCTTTAAGCAGGCAATTCGAATGTTTTTCGGTTTCTAGATAGTGGTCTGAATATTGTAGCGAGATTTGCAGTGGTTATAGCTTAGTATTATAGTTTGGGTATTTGCATATCTTGTTGAGCAGGAATATTGAAATATGTAGGTTACAACTTGATATATGGTGGCGCAGCCTTCCTTGACTACGTCATCATGTAAATGTCACTAATGGCAATGCGTAAAAGCATGTAAGAATTAGCAATAAACACTTTGTTTTTTTCTCTCTCCAAAGTCCACATTCCACAACACCAGACTAAGTGTATCATTTGGACCTTTCTTAAGAAGTTCATTCTTATCTAGTATGTAATTAATTTGTTCTCATACTGCTTCATCCTGAATACCAAATAGATGCACTTTACAAGCACTAAGATAATACACTTTGCCAATCTATTAATCTAAATGAGGAATATGAACATTTTGAGCTCAGTTGTAACTATAATGGGCAACCGCATCAATGCTACAGTATTGTATCTCACTATTCAGTATAAAATAATTCTGGTCAATAAGTTTTTGATGTTCTTTGGCCAACTTGGTATTTTTGCTATAATAATTTTGCTCTAACTTAGCTTTGGCCAGATATTCTTTATACCTCTTTAATAAGTCTTGGGCCTCTTCTGCTTTACATACTTTGAATTACAAGTTATTCTGTAAATATTGACAAGTATCATATAAATCAGTCCTCAGACTCATGATTTGAATATACAGAGTTAACTAGCACTATAATTTGTGGAATGCATCATACTTAAGGTTACACAATTTACTATTATCCTTCAGGCCAGCTAAAAAATCCTAGTAAATAGACCTGTAGCTCATTTCTGCCAATAGAAAGATAATTGATAGGGTGACTCAATTAACATTTCTTACTGGGCTAGATAAGCCATGAACTTTGGCATAATTCAAAAGAAAATTCTTAATAGTGGTAGTAACATCAATATTGATAACCATCCTGGATTTTAACTATGGTATTCTTTTTACATTACCATGGATCCATGGTAGAAGACCATTCTTTAATAAATGATTTTGAATATTTTCAAAATAATTACAGCCAATGCCAAATATATTGAGGTAAGTTTTTTGGCAAATCAGAGTGCTATGATTTCAGCAGTAGACAGTTCTCTTATTGACCCTAGTCTTATTTTTAAGGCACTGACTAGTACTTGTTACTCCTCTATCTATAGATTTAAGTTGGGTCATTAAGAAAATATCTTGTTCAGATTTTGTTAGCACTTAAAAGTCTTTTTGCAATTCAGTAAATTCTTCTTTAGGCATCTTAGTTAAGCAACTGCAACTACATTCTGTTTCCAGGAAATAGAGAGCTTTTTTATATTCATTCATAATTATGTCATCTACCATATATATATATTATATATATATTATGTACAGTTTGTCTGATTTTGTTAAATTTCTTTTACACAGTATATTAAAGAATACATAGGAATATCTCTATATATGATACTCATAATATTTTACTCTTCAGAGGTTTTTCTTTTTTTTCTAGGCTCTCAGGAAGTTTCTGGTAATTCTTGCTTCTTAAAATTTAATTCCTGCTGACTTCGTCCAGAAGTATTATCTCCAAGACTAATATTTAATTTTTGATAAATTTCATAAGTAATTCTTTCTTTATCTAAATACTCTTAGATAGTTTTAGTATCAGTTATTTTGAAGACATAAGGTGCAATTTTTTCTCCCTGTTCTTTTTTCAGAATACTCCTGATTGTACTAATTTTTATGTTCCATAGTGGATTTGATGTAAATTAGTTTCATATTATATTTATATAGGGATAACCCTCTATCGAATCATTTTGCAGCAGGCCCGCTATTTATATAATATTTGCTCTCTACGAACTACTGTAGGTTATGATAATACAACACAATTATGATATTCATAAATTCCCTAAGTCACTATCACTATCCAGTGTTGCAGTAGATGAATAAGTGATAATGTAACGGTGTAGCTTACCCTGAATTCAGGATCTCAGCTACTGCGTTCTCATGCTGCATGTTTCTGCACGTACTTGACAAATGCACCACAAAAATTCTTACAAAATGCGCAAAAGATACAGGAATAAATCGC
>RBNI01007575.1:0-10174 GCA_003990745.1 Jimgerdemannia flammicorona | reverse complement strand
AAAAAAGGTGTATTTTAGGATAATTTGTAAGTGATACTGGGGTGATATTCTGTGAGAAGAGGAGATAGTGCAGAAGCTTCATAATGAACTATTGGTTGGCTTGTTGGAGATAGAAAAATATGAAGTAGATAACATCATGGAGGAGTGCTTCTAACCATTGCAAATGAGTGGGCAGTATATCTATAGAAATCTAGAAAGGAGTTGAAGAAGTAGCAGATGGTATATGAGGACTATCAGTCTGATATGGAGGCAGTGGAAGGTGCAGACTGTCAGAAGATCTTGGAAGCACTGAATGCAAAGCAGAGAGAGATGGATGAGCTTGAGGCAGAGCAGAATCTGGATGTTACTGATAATATGGTAAATATGAAATTGTAAAGTTGGTGCCTATTCTCTAAACATTATACAATATGAACAGTACAACTAGAATCTTTTCTTTAAATATCAATGATTTGAGATATGCAACAAGGCATCAGAATATCTTCAGCTAGTTAAAGGGGCTAGATGTAGATCTGTACTTATTGCAGAATATAGGCTATAATGCTAGTTTGGATATATAGGATTAGATAAGGAAATAGAGAGATATAGTGATATAGCAGGATCAGGTAGGCATTCTGATTAGAAAGGACAAAGAGGATATTGGAGACATTAGACATTGAGGGGATAGAGTGGTATAGAGAGAATGGAGGAGACCAGGCTGGAACCCCTTGACTGTTGGGTCATATATATTATTGCTCAGCAGAAAGAGCAGAGTATGTAGAGTAAATAAGGGAACTTAAAGATACAGGTGTTTTGATAGCAAAGGAGATTGACTATCTGGGGAGTGACTTTAACATGATATGTGATGGACTGCTAGACAGAACTGATGGAGAGAGGGAGATAATGGGTAGGAGTGGGGGGATGGAAAACTGGAAGAAGATTGAGAGATTGAGATCACTGATGGATACTGGGTAACTTGGGTGGGGAGATCATTGAGTCTATATGTATTGGGTGGCAGGGCTATAATTAAGAATTGACTGGATATTAACTGCTGAGTGCTGGGAAGTGGATGTCTGGAGTGTGATTGAGAAGGTCTGATGCCCTTGGTCTGACCACTGGGGTTTGCTGGGCTGTGGGAGGTTTGGGAGAAGTAGGGAGGAGCCTGGATATTGGTGCCTAAATACTTTGTTGCTGGGGGATCATATCTTATAAGATGAATAGGTGGTGGATATTAGCACTAAGATTATTAGCTAGAGAGCACAGGGGTTGAAAATTAGGGATCATTGGCAGCATTTGAAATCTGATGCCCAGCAGTACTGGGGTAAGGCTGAGAGAGAGAGGGGGGCTCAGAGGAGGAGCCATATAAGGTAGGCCTTATAGAGGTTGGAGAGGTCACTGGGGAGGTGGGCTGGATCTTTAGTGGACAGCAAGGAAGGAGATTGGAGGGTTCAACAGAACTAGTAGGAGGTGGAAGAATTGAAGAGACTGATTAGGCAGAAAAAGAAATTACAGGTAAAGGAAATAGTAGTACAGTTATGGTAGCAGGGCCTAGAGGAGAGAGAGTGACCTACAAAGTTCCTGTTGAGGCTGCTTCAGGCAAGGAGGACAAGATAATAGAGAGAAGGAGTATTGGATAAGATAGTTGATATAGTAATCAGGATGCCAGATATCTTAGACCTACTGTAGTCTCACTGGGGGTAGTAGTAGAGTGAGGAGGAGGGTGGTGAAGATGTAATAGAAATTGATTAATAGCTAGAGGATTGGCACTCAGATCTGACAGTAGGCCTAGGTGAACTTGGAGTCTCTGTATAGGGGGAGGAGGTCAGTCTGGTTCTGGCAATAACAAGTCAGAGAACAGCCTCAGGGGAAGATAGGTTGTCTTAGAATTTTTAAAAGTAGATGACCAGTATAGAGGTTATACTGGAGGAGATATTGTAAATGTATAATGAAGTCATTGGCTCAGGAATGTAGATTGGGGGACAGTGCTTAGAGCTTGTAGCTCTATTGTATAAGAACAAGGGGAGGAGAGAGGATTGGAAGAACTAGAGACCAATCATACTTCTGGATATAGATTATAAGTTGGTGATAAAGATTTTGGTAGTCAGGTTGTAAGAGGTGGCTCAGCAGGTATTAGGGGCAGAGCAGCAGGACTTCATCAGAGATTGTTTAATATGAGATAGGATAGCTTGGGTCCATGGTATCATTGAAGGAGCTCATGCTACTGGGGTTGATAGTCATCTAGTCTTTCTGGACCAAGAGAATTATGATAGAGTCAGACCAGTATGGCCAGAGGGGATATTGAAGTTAATAGAAGTCTCTCCAGAGTTTAGAGGATTGCTGGTTAGTTTGTTAAAGGGGAGTCAGGCAGCTATTATGGTGAATAGGTATAGGGGGATGTCTTTTCCTCTAAACAGAGAAGTACTGTAGAGAGATCCACTGTCACTGATCCTTTATGCCCTCTCACTAGAGCTATTACTGGATAGGATATGGTGCAGGGTGGGAGAGTTGAATATTCTCAGAGTGAACTGAAAGATAGGGGCCTTTGCTGAAGATATGGTGGTTGGGCTAGGCTATGTAGAGGATGTAGTAGTGCTGAAGAGTATAGTAGAATCATATGAGGGGTGCTCAGGTACTAAGCTCAACTGGCACAAGTGCAAGACAATGGTCTTAGGTAGAGAAATAGTAGTCAGGGATGTGATTGGAACAATTGTCCCAGCAAGAGAGACAGTCTATTACCTGGGGATTTATTTTTCAGTATATAGTTCCCTGTTATCTCAGAGTTGGTAGAAATAGCAGCTACTCAAGTAGCAGAATGTTCTCTTGATGTGGGGTGGTCAATAAATCTCTCTGGTAAGAAGAGTGATGATGTTGAATGTATATTGGTTGCCTAAGCTATGGTACTTGAGATATTACTTAGACTTCCCCCATGAGTGGTCAAGAGGCTGTTGAAGATAGCCAGATTATGGAAATGGATAGGGTGGTGGAGTCAGATCAGCTAGGAGGTATTGACATTACTAGTAGACAGAGGAGAGCTTGGTCTGGTGGACTTTACCAAGTATCTATACTGCTTGAGGGCATGGTGGCTGAAGTGAGCAAGCAAATTGAGAGATTGAGAGTGAGTCCCCCTTATGCAGATAGTGTGGAAGATCCATTTCTCTCCCTGGAGCATAACTGGTGATCTGCTTTCTCTGATGGCACTAGAGGGGAGTAGGAGGATGCACTATAGGGAATTCTGGTAGAGAGTGGCTGATAGAGCTTATTGAAATAGACTCTGGTGGCAAGAAGTTCAGGAGAAGGAAGAATGGGGACCCCAGATGTGAAGGTGGGATCATCTGCTATTAGAGGGTGTACTAGTGAATGATTTTTAGTTAAAGGATAGAATGGAATTTCTGTAGAAGTATGGGAGAGATTTGTGGCCTGAGATCTAGCAGGGGGCAGGAATCAGCAAAGAGCAGAACTAGAATAGCATTTGGTCTTAAAGCAAGCAAGTGGTAAGGTGGCTTCCCCCCAAGTTCTGGGTGGTATAGTGGAGGCTCTTGTGGCACAATATAATGCTAAATTACCAGTTGGGATATTTGGTGGAAGTGGGTGCCTTGGAGTATAAAGAGTGTTTTAATATAGAGTAGGAGGATAGAGTAGTGCAGACCCCTGAGTATTAGCTGGGAAAGTGCAAGGTTTTGGGAGACTTTTGGAGGGCAATTGAGAATCAGCTGGAACTGTAACCTTTTGGAGAGATAGAGGGTGAGAGGTGAGATAATCTCTAGCAGAGGCTTGTGAGTAGGGTTGAGGATGAGTGATTGACTTTTGGGTGGGTTCTGGTCATTTAGATTGAGCTTGTCAGATATTGGCTTTATGTATTTGAGGATGGTCAGTATTTGATACTTGGGGCATAAGTTATAAGAAGTGGTTGTTGCTGGACATTCTAAATAATTGATAGTAGAGATGGGAACTTGGAGGGAGAATCTGTAGAATACTTGTAGAATATATTTACAGGAAGAGTAGAGAGAGAGTTGGTGTTGCTGGGGGATTAGTGATTCTCTGAAAAGATGGGAGAGGGGGGGGAGGAGGTTCCATGTAGGATTGGGTGAAGAGTACATTCATATTTTTATATTAATATAACATAGATTGGTCATAGAGATAGATGGTCCAGTGGAAGCCAGGGGAGTAAACTCAGAGCCATGGTCAAAATTAATAGAAGATATGTTGAAGAGTGTATATAAGAGGGATGAATAAAGAATATAACTGAAATTGTATCAGTTATTTATTGCTATACAAAAGCATAGTACTTATATATAAAATATGACATTCCAAAAGGAAAGATGTGCCACAATATGACATTAACTGAATTATGAACCACATAACTGCCAGAGATAAGCAGAGATAAAGAGAGAGCCAATCCCAGTTGTAGAATAAAAATTACAAACAAATACTAACAAAACATATCAAAATCTAGATTAAAAAACATCTGCAGATCCTGAAGGAGTGAGTACAAGCAAGGGGTGAGACTGAAACAGAGTGAGCTACAGTGAGAGACCAAAGGCAGTAAAGGGGAGCAGAGTGAAGGCCAAGATCCCAGAGCAAGCATAATACTCCAGAGGGGGTAAATATGTTTTTTAATTCTCTCTGGAAGAACTGGAGGTACCAGAAGGTGATGAAAATGTAAAACAAGAGCAATAGATTAAAGAAGAAATAGAAGGAAGATATAAATAAGCAATCAGAGTATATTAGAGAAGAGATAAAAGTCTATGGTGAGAAAGAGAAAAGTGCAGGACCATGTTGGGGCATTGTGCAACCCAGAAAGCATGATCAAATAGTATGATGAGAATTGGGAGTTGAAGGAAGAGAGGGTACAGAGTTGGTAAGGGGGGAGAGAGAGAAGTGAAGGAGGGTAAAGGGGAGAAAGGAGGGAAGTGCAAACAACAGACCATTTGATGGAAGCAAGCAGATCACAAATGATGGCAATAGAGTAAGTATGGCAATGGACTACAAAATTGACAAGAATCCAAACAGCAGACACTCAGTCACAATGATGGAAGCAGCAGAGTACAAGATGATGAACTTTAACATAAATGTATTCAAGAAGAGTATGATGAGGATAATTTGAATAGAAGTCAGAGAACTGTTTAGAATGGGGGAAATAAGAATAAACAACAGTTGGGAAGAAAGAAAGAGAAATGAAAAGGTTCAAAAAGGAGATACTGGTCATACCATACACTCAAGTAATAGAATGATGAAGAGGGTAGACACTATGGAACACACTAAGAATATCAATGCCAGCAATAGCAAGGATAATAAAGTCATCAATATATGGTAAAAGAAGATATCCCCAGCCCAGAATGCAATGGGATGAGGTAAAGAAGGATTATATGTAGCATGAAGTTCATGGGCCAGACCAATGAGGTTGGCAAGGGTGGGGGCACAATTAATTTTCATAGTAATACCAGAAGTGTGGTGAAAGGAGCCAAGGGCTGACTCAAAATAATTAGAGCCACAGATGAGGAGCATAAGTTGTGATAGAAGCCAACAAAATCAGAGAATCCAAAGAGAAGACAATGGGGCCTAGGAAGTGAAGACAATCATCAATATTGTCAAAATGAAAGCAGTGTAGAAGGAAGAGAAATCACTAGAGGTTAAATGAGAAAAAGTGTGAATAGGCACAATGGTGGAACAGAGAAGAGTAAGCTCCTGAGTATCATGAATAATAGTGTACTCAGGCCAAAAACAGTACTGAAGAAGTGCCATCCAAGAGAGGAAGAGCCAGAATAACCACTTCGAAATCTCAGTGATAGGTGAACTGAAAGCAGCTGCAATGGGATACCAAGCCAAAGAAGGCTTGTAGACTTTAGGAAAGGCATTGAAAACTGAAAGATAAATGTCCAGTGAGGACAAAGAGTCCTGGAAGAAGTTAAAAATGGGGTTCATAAATGGAGAATCCAAAAGTGATCTGGCATGAGCCAGAGAAATCTGAAGAAGAATGAGAATCTCATCCAAACCAAGGGCAATAGGCTCATAAGCCATGGCTTGCGAGGGTGGAATGGTCATCAAGGTAGAGCAACTTAGGAATAAGTACAAAACTCTGATTCTTATCAGTAACTATGAGCAAATGCAAAGGCAATTGCTTGACTGATTTAAGCTCAGTATGCACAGTATGGTCTGAAACCAAGCAAGAGCAAGTGTATCTGGGAATGGACAGTGAGTAAGCCATATCAAGAAATATGCAGTATAAAGAGACATTGAGAGAGAGAACTCAATCACTTGGAATAAAGTAGTGAGAGAGCATCTCACTGCAATCTTCAAAGTAGATGGCAAAGTCAAGAATATAAGGAAAACATGTAAATGAGTCAGATCAGTAAAGGAGAATTGGAAGAGAGTCATAGGAAAAACAAAGTGAGGACTCAGGGATAAGGTAAAGACTTGAAGGGGAGAAAGAGAGCAGTCAGCCCAAGAAAAAGGAGGGGACAAAAGAGCTTCAGAAGAAGAGTAAACCCAAAAATTTGGAGACTAGCAACTGAGAAAGATGAAGGGGGAACAATATAAGGAATCACTCAGTATATACCAGAAGTAATGATAGAATCCAAGAATGAATGGAGACACTGAGGGAGAGCTATGCTGGAGCAGAGTTTAAGAGTGAGAGGCCTTCTCCTTCCCTTGAAGTTTTTGGAAGGGGGTGAGGAAGATGACCTTGAGCAAATTCTATCAGAGTACCAGACCTTATTGCCACAGGCCTTCATATAGTCTTTGCATTCAGGAGCACAGGGGGAGGGAGAGGTGGAGGAACCAGCAGAGGAGGCAGAGGGAGAGTGAGCAGTAGAAGGAGCCACAGAATGTGGAACACCACCATGGAGGCAGACCAACTTGGCTGGGTACCAGTAGGTATAGTGGAGCCAACCAGAGCAGATAGTGTATGGCCAAGCCCCAATGGTATGAGAACTAAGAGTGCAGCCACACTTGAGAGTGGGGGGGATTGAGAAAGAAGCCTTGGCAGGGGAGAGCAACTGGGGAGAGATCAAGAAAGTCTTGTTCAGCTTAGCAGGGGCCTTGGCAGGAGTCTTGATAGTGGTAGCAGTAAAGGAGCAAACTTCTGTACGGGTGGTGGTACAAGCCTTAGTATGGATGACCTAGGAGACTGAAACCTCAGAAGAGGTAAGCAGAGGAGCAGCAGTAGTGGTGTGAGCAGCAGTGGCAGCACATGACATTTTCTGCTCATAGAGATAAGTAATGAAGGAGGTACTAGTAAGGAGAAAATAACAAACAGCATCAATATCAGTAGCAGTAGAGGGAATATCATGACCTCAAAGCCACAGAAAGGAGTAGTATCCAGAAGGTGAGAGGAAGTAAGGGTCATGAAGGAGGTACAAGTATATTGGAAGAAGGTAGAAGCAGTGGTAGCAGTAGCAGTCTGAGTTAACTTTCCACAATTGTTACCCACTCTACCACTGGTTGACTAAGCATTGCTTTGTTCTGGACTGTTTCAGAGTTGGTTTCTACCATCTTGAAAGTATTGGTATGCTTTATTTTGTCTTAAACATGGGTTTATCCATACAAATTTCCTTCTGTCTAAGATATATATGTATGAGAAATTTCATATAAAACATGGTAATAAAAGAAATATCTCGACTCCCACAGAGTCCCTTAGCTATTTTGAAAGCTTGGCAGTTTACCTCTTCTTGCAACCCACAGAATCTTTTCTTATCACATTACAAGCTTCTATCAAGCAACACACTAACTGCTTAGCTCAGCTTTTCAAGGAAGGGATGAGCATATGTCAGCTTTGGAGTGTCTGTACCACCATTGGCTGGTAGACCCCCATGACGAATGGTGTTCATTTCTCCAACCTTCCAACTGTCTCCTGTCTGATCTGGGGTACTGTGAATCTTTGACCCCCTCCCTCAAAAGACAAGACCACCCAATGGGACATCACCACTCTTATTCAGTGGCTAGCTTCCCTGGGCCCCTATAACTCCATCCAGCAACATGTACTCTACAGTAAGAAAACACACACTCTTCTTGCCCTATGTACCTCCTAGCAGGTGGTAAGCAATTTTGTGAAATGCCAGGCAACTGTCAGTTTTCATGGTGGCATCAGCAATTGGCCCACTGAAATGGTCCTAACCACTGACATGATGAAGGAATGTACCTCAATGTTGCCATCAAGATCTCCCATCCCATTCCAGCCCTCTTGGAGGACAAGAATATGTGCCCTATATACTGGGTTTTCTGCTGGGTGTGTGAGATGGATCCCCTCCACCTATGGACAAACAGTGACTACCTGTTCATCAGTATGTGCTCTCCCCATCACAACCTTACACCTGACTATCTTCGAAATTGGTTTTCTGAATACATGGTGGCTGTGGGCATCGATCTGGTTTATCGCCCTCACTCTGTTTGGGCTGAATCCTCCACTGAAGCCCTGGAAGGAGGTATGCCCATTGACAAAGTCCTTGAGAGTGGCAATTGGAGTTCCAAAACTATGTTTGAATGTAATTATCATTTACTATACCAGATGCCAGTCCTTTCACAATCTGCTCAGGCCACTTCTCTTGTTTACATGGTCCTCAAACATAAGAGTAAAGTCATGGCTGTTGGCACACCCCCAGCCAGATGCTCCACTCATATCAGATCTACAAACAACCAACTCTGAAATGGTCTGGATCAAAGTGATGCTTAGTCCCAGATGGATGAGGCACCATAGGTACCAAAGTCTGTCCCAGACTTTACGAGCTTTAGGAGGACTGTGAAGAGTTGGTTTCCCACCCATTCCCAACCCTTCTTTCATTTTTCTTTGAGTATATTTCATTTTCCTATTTTTGGCTATACTTCACTAGCTGGTTTTTTCCTATATTTCCCTTCAGGTGTTCCTGGCTCACATGCTAAGCTTTCTAGGCTAAGGGACTCTATGGGAGTCAAGATGTTTCTTTTATTACCATGTTTTACATGAAATGTCTCATACATATATGTCTTAGACAGAAGGAAATTCGCATGGATAAACCCATGTTTAAGACAAAATAAAGCATGCCAATGCTTTCAGGATGGCAGAAACCAACTCTTCAAGGTCCTCCTAAAGCTCGTAAAGTCTGGGATAGACTTTGGCACCTATGGTACCTCATCTATCTGGGATTTGCTATACCTATTGCAGGACAGTGAGAGGGAGGCAATAGTGTTGAGTTGTCCTTTTATTGATGTCTAATTGGTATCTTCTCTACTTTTTCATAATTTCTGGTGGCTTTGGCTGCATCAGGAGTACATCCATTTTGGTGTGGTGCCTTCTTTCTTTTGCCATCACTAATAAGATGCTGTCTTGGTATATCATAGGTTATATAGAGAGTTGACCAACCTTGGGCATCAAGTGCCCAGTATAGGTTATCACAGGTTCTCAGTATCTATAGTGAGATCCTCTGGCTTTGGCAAGCTTCCTGGCAAGTGCAGTTCTGACATAAGTGACTGTTTTTTGGATATTGTCAGGATGGGAGGGGAGATGGCCATTACAGATAGGAGGAAGGGTAATTACAGTGAACTAGTAGGGTGTCAGGCTGGGGGCAGTTATTAGGGCTGGGGCAGGTACTGCTTTAGTGGGGCCTTTTGATTGGTGCAGAGCAGTTAGGTGATAGGTGTCACTCTTGGCTTCTTTTGGTGATTCAACAGGTTGGGCCCCAGTCATTGAGGGAGATTGGGGGGCCTGAGGCTACCCATTTCAGGCATCTTGGCTGTACTCAACTAGAACTGAGAGCTGATACAGCAATATGATCAAGGCCCACTGGCGTAAGTCATGAGGTACATATTAGAGGTCTCCTCCCACCTTATGTATAAGTCCTCCACTCACCTCATCTGAGAGAACTAGGCCCTATTTACTATGATATACTTTGATGAGTATTTTTCTTTATCTGTCATTCTCTTTGGGGTAGCAGAGACTATTCTATTCAGCTCAGGCATGGTCTTGTATATACATTGGGGTTTTGAGCATGTGCTTTCAGTCATTAGCATATAGCTGAGTTCCCCCTGATAGTAGGGAGAGTATAGTGTACAGAATGAGGTATGGGCCAATATAGGCACTGCTGCACCTGGTATAGTTGAGCTGCTGGACAATAGTTAGTCTAGGTTAATAGAGGGGCAGTGTTGATGAGTGGTGGGGGAGGGTTTTGACCTATATAGTCTAGATTCCCTTCCAATAAAAATCTGCAGAACTCTGAGTCTGTTAAAA
>RBNI01007574.1:0-10175 GCA_003990745.1 Jimgerdemannia flammicorona | reverse complement strand
AAAAAAAAAAAAAAAGGGTGTGACAAGTGCCAAAAACAGAAACAAGATCAGCAAGACCAGGCACCTGGGTCATCAAGAATTGAGCCTATCCCCTTCCACCACATTGCAATGGATATCATTGGACCACTACTAGTAACACTATCAGGAAACCACTATAGTATAGTTATTGTAGATCTCTTCACTAAATGGATAGAGGCAGGAGCATTACAAGAAGCCAATGCCCTCTCTATAGCTGACTTCCTGTACTGAGAAATCATCTGCCACTACAAGACACCAAAGCAAATTACAACAGACCACAGTATAGAATTTGTCAATAGATTCCACGAGATAATGTATCAGAAATACAAGATCCAGCACATCAAGACCACTGCATACCACCCTCAAGGAAATGGACAAACAGAGAGAACCAATAAGACCCTCAAGAACATCCTAGCAAAGATCTCAGAGACATATAAGAATTGGGATAACTATCTCCCAACCACCCACTCTGTCCTATGAGATATACGGTCACAGACCACACACTTTACCCCAAGAGAGCTGCTCTTCAGAGAAGAAGATTCTGATGGAACCTCAGCCACAAATCTAGACCTAACTTGGAGATGGGTTGATGCAGAAATCCAGAGACTACACCAAATCAGGAAGAAGGCTGAAGATTATATTACCAAGTCACAAGCGCTGATAAGGAAGAATGTGAAAAAGAATCACAAGGCCCTAGAATCCATCTGAATTGGAGAAAAGGTTCTACTATATCAAAATATAGTAGAAGCCTTATGGTTATGAAAACTGGAGCCCAAATAGGAAGGACCCTTCTACATACAAGATATCAAGAGAATCATCTTCTGGCTTAGAAAAATCTCAGAGACCATACTGCCTACTATGGTACACAGGAATAGACTCAAGAAGTACCATGAACCTATATAAGAGAAGCAAAACATGATGACCACCTGCAAGGTTCTAGTCCGCAAATCATAACAGTATGTCCCATGACCAGCAAGCTATCTGTCTGGACCATTCTCTAAGAGATACGGCACTGGCAACTACTTATCTGTAAGACTTTTGAAGTCAGAGGAGTTTGAACCATCAATTGATTAGTCAAGATCAGAATCAGGCCCTTGCTTTACATGAAGGGAGCGACCCTTCACCATCATGCCAAAATACAAAGAGAAGACGCCAGCCCATAAATACTACTTTTCGACCCCTTGCCAGAGGTTATGGGATCAGCAAATTTTTCAGGACTGGACCAATGAATAAGGATGCTCGAGAAGATCCTTATTCAGGAGGAAGATGTAACAGTGACCCCAGAATGATGACATCAGCACAGGAGACAGCCTTTCCTTATAAGCTACTAGATCAGAGTACAAGAAGATCATACAGTATATGAGATGAGCAATAATGACCAACTGTGAGTCATTGTGACCAAATACAAGCATTCTGAAGAATATAAAAGAAGGATCAAGGAACCGCAGTAGCAGCAACCAACAAGAACCACCAATCCCAAAATAGCTCAAAGACTTACCACAAATGAAATGCCTGCCACCCACCAAACCTCAAGGTCAAGGAATCACCAAGGTACCTCAGTTGAAGAGAGGATGTTCCAAGACATCAGAAGAGCCATGGTGACCTGCACAAGAAGGACTCCCAGTATCAACCTGAGTACTGCAGACCCTTATCACTTTATTCTCTACCACTATGAAATGGAAACAAGGATCACCATTGCTACTGAATACCTCCAAATGTAGCAGGAGTATGAAATAGGAAACCTCCTCTGCTAGGAGTTTCCACAGGCCAGCACTCAAGAGCTACAAGATGCTACTCCCATGGATATATATGAAATAAGGATAGCTAAGAAGATCCATCAGATCTTTAGGCATGCACCATGGTCGATCCCCAACTTGAAGTATGTTAGAGTCTCAGACTTCAGTGACCTGTCATCCTACCATATCAATGTGCTAGAAGCCAGGGTGGCTGCAGAAGCCCAGTCCACTATCACCCTCAACAGTGAAGAAGTAGAAGACTTCTGGCATCCTATCCTTCAGGACAACCCAGACCAATTTCTGCAAGGATTGATCTCAGTATTCCAAGGCCCAAGCATCCAGGTTAGACCTCCCCAGACCCCACATTTGTTCCCTATTTTGTGGAAGAGAATTTCATAGACTGGAGAGCTCCAGATCTCCTTGTTCCTGATTTCCCCACTACAGCCAAACGTGATGATGTCATTGGTGATGACGTCATCCCGCGTGACATATGTGAAATATATGACCAATATGACGAGTTCGTGGATCTCATCTCCTTCAGTGATGATGATGATGAAGCCCCCATGATCCTGAACTTTCTGCTCTAAGTTCTTTGTTACACTGAATAATGCCAGCACCGGTATTCTCATATAATACTGAATAATGCCAGCACCAGTATTCTCATGTAATACTAAATAATACCAGCACTGGTATTTTCATATTACACTGAATAATGCCAGCACTGGTATTCTCATGTAACACTAAATAATGCCAGCACTGGTATTCTCATGTAACACTGAATAATGCCAGCACTGGTATTCTGAGGTGATGCGAAATTGTTCTAGCACCAGCATTTTGATATGATACTAAATAATGCCAGCATCCTGAACCTATACAACCATCAGTACTGACCCTGGAACTTAGTAGTTTTAGTTATTGGAATTTATATTTAGCTTTATATCTTAGCAACTATTAAATTATATTTTGTATAAATACCCCTCTTATTTCCTCTGAAATAAAGTTAGTTCTGGTTTCACTTACACACACTTCCTTATAAGCAATCTAAGAGATAACAAGACAGTTAAAGATAAGAAGTTTGAGGACTATAAGACCTTGGGAAGGCACTCCAATAAGAACTTGCTTATAACAAATTTGAGTTAGTCTAAGAGATATACCTTGAAGAGAATCTGGCATATTTGAAGGACTCAGTGACCATGACATGACACTATATAAGAAACTCTATTAATCTGATCCAAAAGAATACTATTGCAGTAGAAAGACTATATATATATATAATATATAAGAAAAACTCTTTAGCTCTCATCTAGACTAAATTTAACCTAACTAATATCTAATAAATGAATATAGCCTCTTATCAGTCAATTATCAGTAGTATTAAAGTACTATTTCCTAAGAAAGAAAAGAAATCTCTTAAATGAAGTAACTGAGATACAGAAGGTAATAATAGTATAGATATAGATTTTGAAGATGCCTATGGATATTGGAATAATGACTAAAGAATAGTCTAAGAACAGATCATCCTTTAGTAGAGACTAATGTGATAAGTAAATATTATAATATAGCTAGATGATATATAAACTAAATAGTTAGTATAGTTAATCAGCATAGTTACTCTCTTATACTATCTACTATATAAATTGTCTAATATACTAGATGGAATAATAACTATTCTTATCTAAGAATGTATTTTTATCTGAAAATACTATTTATATCTAAAAATACTATTCTATCTAATAATAGTAAGTTATATCTTTCTAAACTAGTTTTACTATATAATCTATAATTATTCAGATAATAATCAGATAGCAATTATACTTATATAAAATACTCTAGTAATAAGAGTAAATAAATCTCAGTTCAAAAAGTTAAAGAAAAGTAAAAGTCAATTATTTACTAAGAAGTTATGAGCTTTCTTTTCTACTCTGATCGACTTTCTAATATAAAAAAGAGAATATTCAATTTAATATACTTATAATATTTTTGGTCTGCTTACTAGACAAAGTCAGAAAAAAATTAGCTACCATCTGAGACATTTGGTAGATTCTCTCAAAATATAACAAAGTTAGTTAAATATATATATCTTTATAGTAAAATCTATTCATATAAATGAAGTAGTCATTTATTCTACTTTGTTAAGTTATATAAGAGAGAAATCTACACTCTTTTTAAAGGATCAGCTACTTTAAAAAAACTCACTAAATTGCTTATATAAGAATTCATTCCACTAAGGAGATTATGAAATTACTATATATTATATAATTCAAGAAGTCTATCAAAATCACCATATTGTACAGAATAATATCTAATAAGAAAATTGCTAAAATCATCCACATTAGTACTTTTAAATAAATTGAATCAATTTAAATTAAATCAAACTGAGGGTCATTTAAATTAAATCAAATTGAGAATTTTTAAATTTGAATAAATTTCAAATTGAATCAAATTTAAATTTAATTGAGAATCCAATTTGAATTCTATTTAGAAATATAATAACTTAATGAGAATATATCTAAATTTAACAATCTTTAGCTTGTTAGATTTACTGTATATAGAGAAATATAACAAGCTAAAGATTGTTAAATTTAGACATGTATTTGTTAAGTTATTATATTTTAAAAAATAGGGTTCAGATTGAATTTTAAATTAAATTAGTCTTTGATTCAATTTGAATCAAATTAAATTGGACCTTTGATTTAATTCATTGAGAGTACTAATTTATATTATATATATAAATCAGAAAACTCATACTTTTAGAAAATAACTGAATATTTTATTACTGTTTGACAAAGTAACTAGTGGCTCAAGCCAATCTATATAATCACTCTAATCTTATAATTTGCCTTCATTAAGCCAGTATATTATAATTTATATGTATAATAATTATATGGATAATCTACTACTTGAAATTATTTAAGAGTTTTGAAGCTACTTTTTCAATATAGTGAATTTGAAGTTTACTAAAGTCAAAAAGTGGTAAAAGTGCTATCAGCTTAGAAAGAAGCTAACAGAGAAGTCAGCAGATATGTAATATATATAATTTAATAAAATTTTAAAGTAACTGAGAAATCAGTATTGAAGAGCTGAGAAAGTTAAAGATACAAGATAAGCTGAGGGTTTTTTAAATCTCATAATAGCTATATTAAATTCAGTATTTAATATAGTTATCAATTTTGATACTTGATTAACTTATTAGTTATTTAATATTCAGAATATCAGGCAACATACAATTAGAATTATTATTTTGCTCTCCTCTGTGACCATCTCTGATACCATAAAGTGCATATCAGTATAGATCCTGCAAAGAACAAGACCTTAGTAATAAGACAAGGAAAGTGCTATCAAAAGTTCACGATTTATTCTGCACTATATACTTTAATTTGGAAGTTGTGTGGCCATTCTAAAAATAATTCGAGCAACACTTTAGACAACCCCAAATGGAGAAATGTGTGACCAATCTAAAAATAATTCATGTGCGACTATCGACGCTTTGGAAATAGTGCGTGATGTGGGTCAATCCCTGCCAAGTGGTGTACGCCATAGGCAAAAATGCAGCGATCGGTACACAAGATACACGACAGGCTGTTATTTCCTAAAATATTCGAAAATGATCATGAAGGCGACAATCACATTTGACCGATCATGAGGGCGACAATCACATTTGACCACAGTGGTGTTGATTGTCTGACACTATGCTTGGCAGTGATAGGTATTATCGGATGAACTAAAAGTTGCTCTTAAACATTTTTGCAGATAAGCATTAGTATGTTCTGCGAAATAGGAATAGGTTTTGGTACATGTAAATTTTCATATAGTTATCCTTTATTTTCTGCAGAAAATACATGTCGGAAAATCGTTTCAATTATGCAAGAGAACTCCAAAAGGGATTCGGCCTGCTCAGCCTGTTCTTATATTGCATGAGCGAAAGAAGCAAATTGACTGCGGTTCAATAAAAAATTGGACTGTCAAAACTTGTCGGTTAAACAAACAATGTGAGTGTTCATTTTCCAATGGGTGTCCTATAAAGACAGAATATAGAACCTTCAATAAAAGCACTTGCATCTGAATTTTATTTCTTCATGATAGGTTTTATTTGCCATTTCGGATGATTGTGGACAGATATTGCCATCAACATTATGAATTTTTTTTTTTTTTGAAAATCTCATCTGAAACAATCTATATCCTGGACATCTGTATTTGATATCTACATCTATAGTATCTCATCTGCATCTGTATAAAGCCATCTCTCATCTTCTATATTAGAACTTATTGATATCTATATAATCTCTAAGTTATCTGTTTCAATTTTCATAATTTTAATTCAAATTTGAGTAATATATAAAATTGAAATAAATATAGAAAAGCTTTAAATAAATTCTTGTAAGTAAAATATAATTATATTAGTAAAATATTATCTATATCTCTTTATCACTATAATAATTTACAAAATATTTATTAAAAAAGGGGGGTTTTTATTTTATTTTAATTATTATATTATTCTGACTAAATTATAAGATATCTATTCTATCTATAAATATATAATCAATAAAATGTATAATTTGAAAAATTGAATATATTAGTTATAAATATCATAATATATTAATAATTTATAAAAATCAATAAATTTATCAATTTTAAAGTTATTTATTATAATATTAAATAAAATTAGAGATTTTAAAATTTTAGAAATTTTTTTATTCAGATTATAGTTTAAATTAAATATGATTAAATAAATACAATTATATAAATTTTATAATTTAAAATTTAAAATCATGCTATATTAAAAATAATATTAATTTATATAAATAATACACTTTAGTAATGTATACTATTATTATTTAATTTAATAAATTTCTGACTTCAAATATTTTTATTTTAAGTCTGTAATTTAAGGCTCCCTCTATTAGTAGTTTGTATTTCTAAGTCTGATTCATTTGTAATCTAAAGTAAATTTACCATTTGATATGTGATATTCTTAGAAAATTTCCTATTAAGCAGAATTGCTATATTTAGCCTAAAGTGAGATCCACTCTATCTATTATAATTTATTAGATATTTTTACTTATATCTCAACAAAATGACATCTGATTTTAATATTTTTGAGCTTGGTAGAGGGACCAGAATCATGGCTTTCCAATCAACAAGCCTAAGAATATTCAAATTAGAGATTATTTAGATGCAATGAGCAAAAATATTAAATATATATAACAAATCTCAGAGACAGTAAAGCAGAGCTATACAATTTGGCACACTTTATTAATACCAATGTAGACCTTTCTAGTAAGTAGTAACTTGATTTCTTATAGTTAATAAGAGATATATTATATTGTCATCAACTTCTTTAAGTCAAAAATTCAGTTATTTAAAGTAACTACTTTAAGTCATACTAAGCTACCAAAGATAACATTTTGCTCAGTAAGATAACAGATATGTAACTCTTAATCTAAAGAATCTACTTGATTTGATTATTGTCTTAATCCCATTATGATTACTCTGAGTCCAATTGCTAGCTTTGATTCTGATTATTCTATTCTATTTGCCAAGTTGACAACTATGCAAAAGTATGGTAATTTTCCTGAAGTATAACAATTTGTCAAGCTTGACAAATTTATCAGAGTGCAACAAATTGTTTAATAGTTATTAGTTACTGATTAAAGCTACTTTCAAAATATGAAAGTCATAACTTTGACTGTTAGTTTCAGTAATATTAGTTTTAGTAATCATTCTTTATAGATCATCTATCATTCATTATCTATTCTGCTCAATAAATTTGATTATTGGTCAATAGTTATTAGTTAATTTTAAATTAAATAAAATAAAATAAATATAATCTAAATAAAATCAAATTAATAAAATTTAAAAATAGAATCCAAACTATATACTCAGACTATATAGAAAACTGTATAGCCAGACTTGCTCAATCTTATTGGTCAGAGAATATTTCATTGATTTTATTTATAATTATATCTTTCAAAAGCTAAATTATAGAAATATATAGGTATGGAGAATAGGAGAGTTATAAACTGAGCAGAATAGAAAACAAATGATGAATTCTTAGAAAGAATATAATATCCTCAAAACCAACCTTTTATATAACTTTTACAGTTGGAAAGACAACTAATTACCAATAATCAAATCATCATATTGACAATTATCACACTTTGACAAATTGCAGCCCCAGATAGTAATGCAAGAACTATATGAACTATACTGAGATATGTATATGAATGTATATTTATTACAACTTCTATAAGTCAAGCATATATGATGAAGTAATAACTTCTCCTGACAATAAGAAGTAGAAGTAAGCTATGGATGAAGAGTATAATTTACTTATTGAAAATAACACATGGGATATAGTATCCTTTCTGACCAATCAATAAGCTATAGGATCTCATTGGGTCTATAAAATCAAGTATAAGAGTAATAGAAGTAAAGAATAGCATAAAGCTCATTTCATAGCTATTATAATATAGATTATAATGAAACCTTTTCTTAGTATTCAAGCTTACTTCTTTAAGAATACTTCTTGCAATTAGTACTACATATATATAGTCTGAAAATCTATTAGATAGATATAAAGACAGCCTTTCTCAATAGCAATATAGATCTAGAGCTATATATTTATCAGCCACAAAGTTATAAACTATATAACTATATAATGGCCAGAATAATGATCTCATATACAAATTATATAAAGAATTATATAGCATCAAGCAAGCAGGTCATTTGTAAAATAAAAAAATCAATAAATATCCTCTTAATAACAACTTTACATACTATAAAGCAATATATTTAATACTATACTAGTAAAGTAGCATCTATAGATATTTAGATAGATAATATTATTATTATAGTGATAAAGAGCAGACTTAATAGAGTCAAAGAAGCTCTGCATAAGAAATTCAAGATAATAGATATGAGCAATATATATATTCTTCCTTTTGAAGATATCTATTATCTATGATAGAAGTATATATATTATATATCTCTTATAGTCAACTTACATCTAAGCTATCTTAGAATAATTTAATATAAATAAATATAAGTTAGTAAATATCTCTATAGAAATTTTAGTAAAGTTAAGAAAGTCTGATACTATATCAGAGATAAATGACAATATTCTCTATTGATAAGCAGTTGGCTCTCTCATATCTTATATTAGAAATAAGACCTGATATATATCTCATATATTATAAATAAAGTAGTAGTAGTACTCTAAATGAGCTGATCTGAATTGATTTGAAGTAGCTTATAGGTGGTACAATTTAAAGAGAATTCAATATATTAATATTATTATTTTAATTTCTAAATTAGATATTTAAATATTTATATCAATAACTTGATAAAATATCATCTAATTTTGATGATCATAGTGTTATTCAAAAGTTCTTAACAAGGTCTTTCTAATGATATCAAGAATATTAAAATCAGATAATATATTTCTAAGTATTAAGAAAAATGTCTAATTTGTTAATTTTGAAAATTTCTTCAAAAGAATGGTTTCATTGATAACTTAGCAATACATTATCTGATTTTAACATTCTTGATATCATTAGAAAGATCTTTTTAAGAGCTTTTGAATAATATTATGATGATTAAAATTAGTTGATTTTTTATTAAGTTATTGATGTAAATATTTAGTTATCTAATTTAGAAATTAAAATAATGATATTGATATATAAAATTCTCTTCAAATTGAACTACCTAAAAGTTATTTGAAATTATCTAGATTTGCTCATTTAGAATATTAGATAATATAGTTCTTATCTTACTATAATAATTTATATTAGAGTATTATTAAAAGAATTTTCAGACATATTAAAGAAATGGTACACTATATACTAACTTTTGGAGAATTGAGTGGAAGCAATAGCAATAATAACAATAATAAGAATAACTTATCACTATCTAGTATATGATGCTAATTGGATTAGTAACTTTGTTGATTATTGATCTATTACTGAATACTTCTTTTAGTTAAATGACAAAAGAGTTATATATTAGCAAATATATAAGCAGAGCTCAGTGGCAATATAATCTATATAAGCAGAGTATTAAGTATTGTCTATAATAATAAAGAAAGCTATTTTGGCTATACTAGCTATTAAAAAAACTTGACTTTAATCAGAAATAATACTCTATACTCATTTATCAGAATAATCAGTCTATGATTGCTATAGTCAAGAACTTTATTCATTATAGTAAAATAAAGCACATTGATATATAATACTATTATGTAAGAAAATATATAGAAAATAGAACTATATGCTTAGAATATATCTCTATAGAGTATATAATTGCAGATTTACTTACTAAAGCTCTTTCAGAACTTAAGTTTAAGCAATGTACCAAAGAAATAAGTCTTACAACATATTATATACCAGTTTTTTTTTTTTTTTTTTTTTTTTTTTTTTTTTTTTT
>RBNI01007573.1:0-10176 GCA_003990745.1 Jimgerdemannia flammicorona | reverse complement strand
GCACTCCAGGACCATACACCGGTCCAGTCCCACTCCTCGCCGATCCCTACCCCCTGCCAGCCACTTGGCCACAGATCCTGGCCAAGCCCCTGCTGGCACTCTACCCCATCCCCAATATCAAACGTAGCAAGTGGAGCACCTCCCAGTAGCAATCTATCCCAACGCCACATATTCGGCCCCCACACTGCCTCACCCTCATTGCCTCGCCAGCGCAATTAATGATTGCTATCAGTATACCAGTAGTATCAAGAAGATCTACTATAAAAAAAGACAGAAGGCTCTTGAAAAGCAGACAAGAGAAGAGAAGAAGAAAGAAGAGGATGACAAACTACTATCCCTTCTGGAAGACAGTGATGATAAAAAAGAAATCAAGGTCAAGATTTAGAAGATCTATCCTGATGCAGTTCTATCAGAATATAAGTCAGAAAATGTAGCTGGAATAGATATCACTATAGTAGAAGAAACTATACTCAAGCTCCATATAACTATTAGCAACTAGTCTGGAGCTGACCATTCCAAAAGACCATGTTGGAATCCTTAAGACAAGAAGTAGCCTGGCTATGAGTGAGATTATAATTGAAGGAGAAGTCATTAATTTGGATTATATTGGAGAGATACTACTTATTGCTAGGATTCATAACTCTATAATCTCATTTCCAATCAAGAAGAAGGACTAATTGATATAGATGTTGATCTTCCTAGTTCTTCAGCTAAAGATCATGGAAGTTAAGAAGTTGAAAGAAACAGAAAGAGAAAAAAAGAGATTTAGATTTACAGAAAGAGGAGTATTCACTAGTATCAAGATTACTGAACTGAATTACAAGAAGGAGAAAACTACAAACAAGTATAACTATACCATTGAAGATGAATTCTCACTCAAGAAGGAACTCAAGAAGATACTCTATGAATTTGAGGATCTTTTAGCCACAGACTTCAAGAATATCAAGAGAAAGATTCTATACTACTATCATAATATAGATATACATAAGAGATACTGAATCAATCTACCAAAAAGCAAGGCCAATACTATTAGCCAACCATGAATGGCTCAGAGCAGAAATCAAGCAGATGGAAGAAGTCAGTATTATCAAAAAAAAAGCCAGCAGTTCTTGGTCTTCACCAGTTATACTAGTCCTAAAAAAAGGAAACAAGCCAGGAGAATTCATCCCAAGGCTCTGCACTGATTACAAAAAGCTCAACCTGGTTACAAAAAAGGATTGCCAGCCACTGCCCCTCATTAGTGATATTCTTATAACCTTAGGAGGTGAAGTATAGTACTACAGCACCTTAGACTTATATTCAAATTAGCCTTGCAGAAGTAGCAAGTGAAAAATCAACCTTTATCACTCTAGATAGCACTTATGTTTATCTGCAAATGCCATTTAGAATTACAATATACCAGTAAGGTTCCAGTAAATGATGAATAAAATCTTTTACTATAAAATAAAAAGATAGATGATAGTTTATATAGATATATTATTATCTATAACAAGATACTAGAAGAACATCTGCAGCACATCCAGCAGATAATAGAGAAGCTAAGAAAGCATAGTCTTTACATCAAGCCCAAGAAGTGCAAGTTTGCAGAAATCAAGATCTCCTACCTTGGCCATACTATTAATTGAGATGAAATATATATGGACTCTCTTAAGATTCAAGCAATAGTAGTGTACCTAAGGTCTACTATAGTTACTAAAGCCCAAGTATTCTTGGGACTTACCTCTTACTACTGCAGATTTATCAAAGAATTTTTCAACATTACAGGACCAATCTATGAACTCAATAAGAAGGATATCAAGTTCCAATAGACTGGTAGATAACAGAAAGCATTTGATAAGCTCAAGATCAGGCTGACCCAAGCACCCATCCTCAGAAGACCAAATTGGACTCAGAAATTTATTCTATAGACAGATATAAGTACATAAGGACTAGAAGTAGTCCTGGTTCAGAAGAAAGACAAAGTAGAATATATAATTACATATCTTAGCTAAGGAATCTGAGAAGTTAAAAAAAAAGTATAAATTCTATAAGTTGAAATATCTTGCAGTCATCTGGACTATAGAGAAGTTCCACTACTATCTTATGAGAAGATACTTCATCATTCAGACTGATCACTCAACTACTGACCACTGGGTAATCCAAAGGAATCTATATCAGATAGATTATGAAGTTATAAGCTTATAATGTAACTATTGTATACTGTCCCAAAAGAACTAATACCAATACAGATACCCTCTTATAGATAATCTAAAAGACTACTAATTAGTAAATCAACTAGAATAAGAAACTTTACCACAGAATTATTACCTATCTGAGATATTGAAAGATGTTCCAATATCTGGAAGAATAGATACAAATAATTATCAACAGAATATGGAAATAATTTGAAACTGATAGAGAAATACTAAAGAAAGAAAAGCTACTAGTTATATCTAAATATAAGAAAGAGTAAGTAATGAAATCAGTATACTACCTTATTTATCTAGGAGAAACAAATATATATGATAAAGTAAGAAGAACAATGTAGTAGTCAAGAATAGAGAAAGATATCAGATAATTTATCAAAACCTATAAAAAATGTCAGAAATAGAAATAAGACCAACAAAATCAAAATCCTGGATCAGTATACATAGAATTAATACCCTTTGTATATATTATAATAGATATAATTGGTCCTCTATCCTTGACTTTGACTGGCAACTGATATATTATTATCATCATAGATCTTTTCATAAAATAGATAGAGGCAGGACCCCTCAAAGATATCAATATATAGTCAATTACTGATTTCTTCTTTAAAGAATTCATCTGCTAATTCAAGATTCCATTACAAGTAACTACAGACAGAGGAATAGAATTGATGAACTAGTTCCTTAAGGTTCTCTATAAGAAGTATAAGATCTAGCATATTCAGACTATAACTTATCACTCTCAGGAAAATGGATAAATAGAAAGGACTAATAAGACTTTTAAGAATATCATTATCAAGATCTGTAATAATTACAAAAACTGAAATCACTATCTGCTATTAGTATTATCTACTCCCCAGAATATCTGATCACAGAGCACCCATTTTGCCCCTTAAGAAATACTGTTTGGAGAAGAAAGTTCTCAAGAAACCTTATTGTCCAATAAAGATACAATATGGAAATATATGAATATAGAGATATAGAGACTATACCAAATTAGGAAAAAGGCTAAGGATTATATAATCAAGGTACAGGTACTATAATAGAATAATGCAGAAAAGATTCACAAGTCTCTGGAGATTATCAAGATAGGAGATAAAATCCTGGTATATCACAATATAGTATAAGCTTCATGGTTATGAAAGCTGGAGCCTAAGTGAGAAGGATCATTACTTGGTACAAGATATAAAAGAAACCACCTTTTGGTTATAAAAACTCTTAGACACAATCATCCCTACTACTATTTACTGAAACTGACTCAAGAAGTATTATGGCTAATCAACAAAGTATTACTGCAGCCCTCAAGATCTCTAGTGCTATGTAATGAGTTATAGAAAGATAATGATGCACTACTGAACTACTAATTATGGAAGAATTCTTTGACAGTATCAAGTGTATAGTCCAGATACACTTATCATGAATCTTATATTTTAAAGCCTACTAGAACTGAACTGAGTTTCAAGAATACTTCAAGTTGGAATAACTACTAAACTCTGAAAAAAGAAGACTAGATCAAGCTCTCTTATACTCAGATCACAATTACCAAATAAGTTAATAAGTTGTTCAAAGACAATATACCAGCTCTAGTCTATTTCTGAGAAGTAGTCTCAGAAGACTTTGGATACATTAAGAGATACTATTGAGAGAACATAATGATATAGATTGTATAGTATAAGAAGATACAAATTATAAAAGCTTGGGAGTTTGAGTGAATAGGATGTTTTAGAGACAAATTATCTATTCAGAAGGAAGTTGTAATGATCATCAAAGATTTAGCAGATATCAAGGATTAACACTTGTGACTTACAGGAAACATAGTTATTACTTAGCCACCTTATAGCTAGTAAACTTATATAAATATCCTCAATATCTATAGTGAATAAACCTCAGATCAAAATCATTCAAAGCGAAGAGAAAGCAAGAGAACTAGTCCTCGCCATCTCCACGACTTTACAGAACCTGTTGAGATCGTAAAGCAGAGCGGCACTTTATTCATAGGATAAATAATGCGCTTTTGCGCGTGTTGATTGTTTATGGCGGAAGCATTTTGTACAAGCCACAAATGGGTAACATAGAATAATAGATTTTGGGTTGCTTATGCATATCCCAACAGAACCATGTGCTTTTAAAAATATTCATTTGATCCATCTAATCCATGACTAGTTCTACAAGCTAATGCACCTCATTTTGCATCAATATGGTATTCCGCCAGATCTCTCCATAGGGCCTTTGATGAATAATTGAATCCAACATCAACTGTATAACTCTTTAAGAAAATTACTGGTCTGGTGGAACTCCCCCCTCCCACCCCCCCTAACTCAACGATAATGCGAACACGTGGGAATCCAAGTGGATAGCACCAACAAGTCAAGGATGATGGATCACCTCTGAACCTGGTTTCTTGAACTGGCGAATCAGGTTCCATTACGTGGAGGGCCTAAATATGGGTAGCAAGGCGCACGGGGTGACGGCGTCTAGTGGACCGATAAACAAACAAGAGGGGTATTTTGTAAAGGACACGGAGATAATGTGAACTAGACCACATAGAGCTGGATCGGAGACTGCGGCCGAAAATTGCACGTGGCTGATACCCAGGAATAGTAATTAGCAGAGTGTAATCTGAGGGGGGGAACAACGCAGTACAACGAAACGCTTGTGACTTGCCATTTAATTAAGTAGCCGAAGCTTTGGGAAACACACGGCAAGAAGAGCCGTGCATGTAATAGCTTCCGTTAAAGTTAATATATAAGCATATTTAAAAGGTAATCGGAACTGTGCCCTGGCCAAATGCACTGGCCAAATCAAGAAACACACCGAGAACATTTAAATATTCATATTCGTCAACATAACCTCGGCATTGGATGTCTCCGTGGATTTGGTAAATTTGCATATTGTTGGAAGGCTAGCCGAAAGAGGATTGACCTTGTTGTTGAACGAACCACGGACGAATTGTATAAAGGTCCCGCAAACTCATAACGAACGAATCACACTCTTCATGTCCATGTGCCTAGGCGAATTATGAAATTGTCGCCGCCTTTTCAAACGCGTGCGCCGGGATTTATTGGTTCGGGAACCATTTCCATTGTACGCTAATTAAGTATATTTGCCTCCCAGGTTAATTTGCCCAGTAAACTTGGATGACATTCCACAAAGTACAAACAAACGTGGTGTTTTTTTGGGTTTTTTATTTTGATGTCGATATCGCAAGGGCGGTTTCTCCATACGGATAGCAAACTCGTCCGGTCGGCCCTTATCCAGTACACTCTCGTTGGGTGATACGCATTTAATCCTTAGCGGCCAGTCCCAATATTTCGGTGTCCACAACTTTGACTAAATTCATTGTCCGATGGCCGGCACCCAGAGGAAATGATTACCAAAAGAGGAAAGAAGCGTGCTGCTGCCAAGAAACGGGATAATGGCGATACACACGACACCGCGCCCACTCCCAGACCGAAGTTTATTTCGAGAGTGACCGCGTCACGTAATTGAGCGTGAAGGTGGTTAACAACATTAGACATCGAAGCCCGAGAGTTGATTATATCGATCGGTTATCCATACGAATAGCATAATTGAATACAATTACATGAGATGTAGTTCATAATTAAATGATAATGTAATACATCACGGATATCTGTTATATGAGGGATTTTTCGACACAAACTGGCACTTAATAGTGACGGCAGTATCCCTCGCACGCGCAAAATTAGCTCATTTATTCGGAGTCCTCAGATGCACCGTTCAGCGCCTGAAAGTGACACGGTGTTAACCTTTGTATACATTCGCACCGAAAAACGTAACGAGAACATGTGCTGTACAGTCTACATGGAATTTACGGAGTGGAGCTCCGAATGGGCCCGATCCCGACCTTTAGATCAAACTCCGAACCCAATTTCAAATAATCCATTCACGATTTGTGGACGTCAGACGCTCAGCTGATAATCGTAGCTCTGCGGTTTTTCCTTGGCAGGTGGCTAATAGTTTTAGGTCAGGATCCCTCCAGATCCTTTGGTCGAGGAATTCGCGCGTTTGAATTATTTTGATCCTTTAAGCTTGTGGTATTTTCTTACAAACAGACTATTGGAATGAAAATGACACTAAGCCTACCCCACCATCGACGGCATAAAATATCTTGTCCTTGGAACCTGCAGGGATGATAACAACTGTAATCTTGCAACTGCGAAGGGATAGTAAACTTTTAAAACGACGTGGAAAAGGGGTTAATATGCCACCAATCATGTAGAAAGATCTTAGCGGATTAATACGCTTATTTTGCTAGTTGTCTTATGTATCATGTGCATTTAGTGCTCCGTAACCAGGCCCGACTCGGCCAACGCGGGTATCGCCGCGCTGGGTATCGGGTTTTGCGGATAGGTTGGCCGAATCGCAGAAATATAAACGAGCTACTTCCCTCGCTATCGTTATTGCCGACGATCTTGGATCAAGAATGCGATTGCCTCTCCGTAATAAAAACACTCCCTTCTATTGTCGTCCGAACGTCCCATCGAACCTCTTTGGCAACCTGAAATCGATAGAAAAAGGTCACTTAGCTACAGAATGCAATGAAATTCGGTTAGGGCAATCAAATCAAACAAGGTTCAACTCAGCGAAGGCAGAAGAACGCGTATACAACTCAACAAGCTCAACCTTCCTGGCCGCGGCTAACAGCTTGAATCTCATAGATCTCTGTGACTTTCGTCATCAACAAAATAATAACCGTGACAAATCATGGGTAACCCCGCAAGAATTCAGATGTAGGTAACAGCAAAGTTTAAGATACAGCATATCAACGGATCCAGTCAGTACACGCAATGAACTCGACCAAGAGTTCTTGATCACGTTATACCAAGAGAGTTGCGTAGTTTATTATTTACCATAAGCATATCGTAATTAAAATCATTTGGAAATACATTTCAGGTGTTACATATTTTTAACATATGGCGCTTCCTGTGCGAGCGCCAGAGAGACATAGAGAATTCTGGATTTAGTTCGGGAAGGCCGAACGGTATAGATATAATTATAGATCTCTAAGGTATTGCGAATTGTTCGTGACGCTGTTTGTACTTTACAATGAGTCGCATTATTGTCAAATTGGCGGATGGTTCGTATGGTCCCAAACAAAATATCTATTCGAAATCGTGATACTGGAGCTGAAACCGAATCAAGCGCATGTCGGGGTACGCCGGGGGATTCACCTTTGTAATGACGTCGGTCACACTGAACCGGCCTCTATTCACCGTTGCCACTAGTTCCAAATTGAATCGTTCCATGTTGACCCCCACCTGGGCAAAGCGTTCCTCAACGAAGTCCCAGAAGATTGACCAGTCCGCGCGGTCACAGGCGCTGCGCTCCACGGATCTGAGCTTCTTCCACATCTCCTTTCGGTTGTTACTATCTGCTGTGCCGCTTGTCGTTACCGCCACCAGTTTCATCGGATCTGAGATTGGGAACCGCAAATCAATCTCCACGAATTTGCCGGAGCATGTTGGGTTCATCACCAGAACCTGATCGTAGGTTATCTGGATGAAGCGCGCTATGATCGTGCCATATAACTCCATTATAGGGCTAAGACGGGACACCTTGTTTGCAGGCGATATGCGGCGAGACCGAGGTTTGGAGGCATGCCTACGAGAGAATATGTTGCCCATGTTGGATTTGCTGAATGAATGATGGGCGTTCTGGAAAGGTATAATGAATGGAATTGAGACGAGGCCGAGATGATTTATACATTTCGGGGATTTGAAGGCTGTGATACCCCTGATGCGTATTAAAATATTCTTCTCAAGCCTCAAATTCAGCAGATTCAAAAAGCACCATAGAGGGTGTTCCTTTTTTCCTTAGTGGTAATGGTCCAGCTGTTTGTTACTGCCAGGGAAAAGAACACGAGGACTGACTGTGACTGATTATTTTTCATAGGTCAGATAAGGGCGCCAAGAGGTAGAGGAAAATCCGAGAATACCTTAAATTGAGTGAGAGCATGTCTTCTCGCAGCGGCCTCGCCAAATTTGGAATCGTTTCATTACATCATGTGTCTAATTCCACTGGTCCAATGAGTCGTTTTTTTTACCTCCCGTTTCCATGTAGTTTGCGGACATATTAGCCTACAAGAGTTTCAAATATAAGATTGACTGTAAAATTATTCAATTCAAAAAATATAATAAAAAAAAAAAAAAAAAAAAAAAATCCAAGGTTTTATATTCTTTTTATTGAATTGTATAATTATAACAAACTGGATATAAAAAATCAAATAAATATCATGAAAATTGGCCTGCACATAGCTGAGAACTAAGGAATATGATTATCTTCCATTCTATGTAAATTATTAAAGTCTGTTGACTTCCAGACAACCATGTCACGGTTAAACAGGAGCTTTAACCTGGATATTGAGGGTGGGAATAAATTTTCAGAGAACGTGGCTCAGTTGTTACACGATTCGAGACAATAAATCTCCTCACAACGAAACTAGTTATCGTGTCCAGCCCTGTAATTGCGATCCAACAAGATGTATACACCATGCCAAGATTACGATCGACTGGTGTTGTGCGGACATTTAAATCTGTCGATGATGTCCGTTTGAATAGGGGCGCAGGCTGTTTTGGAGTGTCGCCGGGTACGTCATCGAAATCTTGTGACAGGATTTCGTCCGCACTGTCACACCAAGCATAGTTGTACACATTTCATATGAAATTATGCTTGCATATGGTAATGAGACAGAAAAATTATCCCCTGAGCGACGATTAGCCTCTTTCCATTGAGCGGCTAAAGTCAGCCAAGTACCAATGGATGGCTTGGATTGCTTCGGCCCTTGTTCGTTGCTAGATCCTGTAGCACATGCTCCCGTCAATTAATGCACCCTGCGTTTTGTCAATTGGTGTATGAATGTGTATGAGGCATAATCGTCAAAGTCTGATCCAGATAATCTATGAAACGTCAGCCCTCCCAGTATAGTTTGTATTCATATACCATGGCTTATTCCAGTTTGTGCAACAAAGCTGCTAGCAGATCACCCCGTCCCAAATTCATCTCCAGAAAAATAAGAGCAACTATGGATATCCCACTCTTCCGTCTAGGCAACGAACCCGCATCTCATTAACAGATTAGAAGAAAAGACGTCATTCAGAATCTGTTAACCGCAACCGTGAGATTGCCTCCATTCCATCCATTGTCAATCTGCGGTGATGCCAATTCAGATACGCCCATCGCGGAGTTATCGATTGGAAGGAGTTTGTAGCGGAAAGCATCACCGTACTGCAGGAGAAGGCGCAATGGGACAGGAAGTTATGTATTTTACGAAGACCTTGCGCATAATCCGATTAATGTGGAGAGGTTAACAAACGTGATGAACGAAAATGGGGAGATTCACCCATGCGGCTCCACCCAGTTAGAACAACCGATACATTATCACCTGCTCATGTGCTGCCAGTTGAATCCCAATTGCACCTCGACACTGGCGGCGAGGTGATAGACAGAGATGGAAGAGGAATCGTGTCGCAAGCGTCAAAGGGCGACGAAGAAATGCCGAACGGAATGTTGCGGACGAGGACTGGGTTTGAGGTCGAAAGCGCCTGTGTAGTTGGCGGCGTCGGTTCTGTCGAGCTGCTTGGAGAGAATTGTGCTGACGGAGCGGTTGGCACGGATCTTTTAGATGGTGTTGGAGATTGATGGATGTAGTGTGGCTGCGTGGAATACGAGAACAATTAACTTCCGGGGACAAACCCCCAGGACACCGTACCCCAAACACATATGTTGCCCCGATCAAACTAACCGCAAACCAAACCCCCCAAAACCGGGTCACCCACCTACAACGCGAATTTCATCGTCTCGACCCCCTTCACTGCCGCCCCCCCCCTTCAACCCTTTCTCGTGCAGGATGGTCGTCACCGGCACCGCAGCGCCTCAAAATTGGGCAGGTCTTTGGCGCCGCTGAAGAGCAGGGTAGAGTAATGGCTGCATTGTCGGGAACGTGTGGGACATTGTGTGATCAGAACAG
>RBNI01007572.1:0-10177 GCA_003990745.1 Jimgerdemannia flammicorona | reverse complement strand
TTTTGAAAATCTGACTATTTTTGAAAATCTGACCATTTTTAAAAACCTGACCATTTTTCAAAATCTGACTTTTTTTTAAAAATCTGAGCTTTTTCAAAAATCTGATCTTTTTTTAAAAATTTAATCTTTTAAAATATGATCTTTTTGAAAAACTTATTCTCTATATATCTTTAAAATCTCAAATATAGTTTATAAAGATATTAGTAAGATTTTCATCTAAATGAGATTCTGATAGCTTAAAATTAATTAATATATAGTTGAGTTATTAATTTTGACATATCTAATATATATTAGATAATATCTATATATTAATAGTGAAAAATATTTGACCAGATATATTCTATTTCTAAATAAATAAATTGAAACAAGATTAATTCAAAGCTATTCAACTTTGAAATATTTAAATTTATATTTAATATTAAAATATTGAATTTTATATAGTGTAATTTTGATATCATTATATTTTATTAAAAGGCCAGTCTAATTTTATTTCATATAGTTCAAGTAGAAGAAATAGTAATATCTAGTTTCAGAAAATAAAAAAGATCTTTTAACTCTGAATTCTCAATAACTATAAAAGACTAGCTATTATAGATAATCTAGTAAATAAATTTATCTTAAAATAACTTTATAGAGAATTTTAGTTATTGTCATATAGTGGATACTAAGTTCTCCAAGTATGTCAGATTCTCTTCAAGGTATGTAAATCTCTTAGACTAACTACAAGTTTCTTATAAGTAAGTTCTATTAGAGTACCTTCTCAAGGTCTTATAGTCCTCAAACTACTTCTCATTAAACTGTTCTATTGTCTCTTAGATTTCCTTGCTTAGAATTGAGTAGAGAACTGAAACTTTGGTACTTCTGAGTAGTTGGGGACTTGAGTGTTTGAATACTTAATTACTGACTACTGACTTTATTTCAAAAAAAATACATAAGAGGGGTATTTATACAAAATATAATTCAATGATTACTAAATTATAAAACTAAATATAAATTCCAATAACTAAATAAATAAGATACTTGAACATAGAAAACTTCAGGTTATAAGTACAAATTTGAGTATCTGTACAATTGGTTATATAAGATCAGAATACTAGAATAATTTCTAAGTTATATAAGATCAGAATGCTAGAAGAATTTCAATAGTTATATAAAGAACTTAGAGCAAAATATTCAGAATTCTGAGGACTTCATCTTTATCACTATCATCAAGACTAGAGATTGGAGACAGGATGTCTTTAAAGAAAATGAGATCAGTGAATATTTCATCTATTTCACATATTTCATATATATCACATATTTTGTATTTATTGTATATTTCATATATTTTGTATATGTTGTGCATTTCATATATGTTGCACATTTTATACATATCACACATATTGATTAGCAGGATGATGTCATCATATTCAGCAGTAGTAGTAGTGGAGAGAGTAAGGAGATCAGAGATTCTCTAATCTATGAAGTTCTCCTTTACAAAGTAGGAGATAAAGGTGGGATCTTGAGGGAGTCTAACCTGGATACTGGGGCCTTAGAATATTAAGATTAATTCTTATAGGAATTAATCTGAGCTGTCCTTGAGGATAGAATTCCAGAACTCTCTTATCTCATTACTTCTGAGAGTGATAGCAGATTGAGATTCTATAGCCACTATGACCTCTAGTGCATCTGTATGGCAGACGGATAATTCTTTGAAGTCTGAGACTCTGGTATACTCCAGGTTGAGGATTGACCAAGATACATACCTGAAGATTTGATGGATCTTTTTGACTATCCTCAATTTATATATATCCATAAGGGTGACATCTTATATCTCTTGAGAACTGGTCTGAGGGAATTTCTGGTAGAGAAGGTTTCCTATTTCATATTTCTGCTATATCTAGAGATATTTGGTAGTGATAGTAGTCCTTTTTTCCATTTCATAGCAGTTAAGAATAAAGTGATAAAAATCACCAGTATCCAGGTTGAGGCTAGGAGTCCTTCTAGTATAGGTCCTCATGGCTCTCCTGATATCTTGGAATATTCTTTCTTGAACTGAGAAGCTTTGGTGGTTTCTGGATCTTGAGGTTTGGTGGGCAGTAGGTATTTTGTTTTTTGTTTTTTGTTTTTTTTTTATTATCACTTAGACTTTACCATTTATTATCAGTCTATAGATATAGTTACAGTACCTCCTCTCCCTACCTAATCCCCCTGGAGGGGCCCCCCCCCTATCTCTTTATACTTAAAAGATACCCTTTTGCCCACTACCCCAACTCTCTCTCTACTCTGCCAATAGATTTTCTTGACCAAACCATGCTGCTAACTACCCTTCATGCCCCAACCAAGCTACCAGCCCATCAAGATATCCTCCATCAGCCCTTTCTACCTCAGCAACCATCCTATTCTCAAAAACAAATAACCAGTGGTCTGCTAACCCCACCCATACAGCTATAACCCAATCCAAAGTAAGCCACTCTGATCCAACCCCCCCTACCAATCTATCTTACAAATCCTCTCACTGGTCCCTCTCATCAACTCCCCTATACACAATACTCAGTTGATGTCCAACTGCCAATCAAAAGTTACCTAGCACTTTATACTCTCTCAGCCAATATTCAGACATTTGTACAAAACCCTCTTCCTGCTCTACATTAAAGCACTCCTCACAGTTAAAATTACCCCCCTCAACTAGATGGTCTGAGCAAAAGTTGAGCATGACATTCCTTATAACAAAAGACACCAGACCACCCAATACTTTGGTAGTAGCCATTATCTAACCTCAGTACTCTAGGCCCAGACTCTATTCCAATCTCACTCCTCTCCAATACCTACTCACTGCCATCCACCAGGCCACAAATCCTGTCCTAACCCCCTCTGATACTCTATTCTATCACTAATATCAAAATTGAGTAGCAAGATATCCCCCAATAGTACATAGTTCTACCTCTATATTGTAGGGCCCCAAGGTATCTTCCCTTTATCTCCCTGTTAGCAAATTTCAATATGATATGTCCTATCTACAACTCTCTACCAGAATCTTCTATACTACATAAGACCATTGTTCTGAAGCCTGACCAAGGACAGTAGATCACCTATAGAGCCTCTTGGTGAATATCTCATCTCTCAGAGCTTCTTTATTAGGGGAATCCAGCTACCATTTCTCAGCTCCACCACCCTCTTCAACCACCACACTCTCAGACAGTACAGTCTCTTCAGAAAGTCAACCAGCCCTAGACCATCCCTAGCGACTGGCAGAGATAAGATGTCTCAGTTAATCTGACTCCTCCTCCCTGCCCAGATCCAACTCTTGGCCAGTTTCAACAGTCACTTCACCACCCAGGTAGGGAAGTCTAGATGGTAAGCCAAATACCACAGCTTTAGTAGCCAGTAGACATTCAGAATAGAAACACACCCAGCTAGAGATATCTGGCAGCCACCCTAACTCTGCAGAGCCTCTCCTCAGATCACAACTTGCTACTTCCACCAAGCCTTAGATAAGACTGACTCATAAATCAAGAGATAAACACCTAGGTATCATACTGCCTCTCTAGCAGAGACAATTGTTCCAATGACATCTCCTCCCATTAGGCCATCACCTAACACCATCATCTCATACTTGTGCCAGTTGAGTTTAGCCCCAGAATGTACCTCATACTACTCCACTATTGCCTTGAGTTCCTCTACATCAGTAATTGATCCCAGGCTAATCACTATGTCTTCTACAAAGGCTCTAACTTTCCATCTAATACCTAATACTAAGAACCCTACTATTTTCTACTAAATTCTATTCATCAATGGCTCCAATGAGAGCATATACAAAATGGAGGACAGTGGGTCCTCTTGAGAGACCCCCCTACCTAGAGAAAAAGCTCCTCCTCAGTACCCATTGCACATGAGCACTGTCCAACTCTCTTCCAGTAGACTGATTATTGCCACTCAGAACTACTGAGGAATACCAATCCTATCCAGTACCTTTGCCAACCAGATCTGCCAGATACAGTTATAGGCCTTCTCTTAATTTAGAAAAACTAGTTACCCATCTAGTCTACAGGCTCATGCTCCCTCAATAATACCATGCACCCAAGCTATACTATCTCTAATGAGCTGGCCACCTACAAAGCCCTACTGCTTCTCTCCCAATATCTGCTGAGCCACTTTCTGCAGCCTCACCACCACCACCTTAGTAACTAACTTTCTGTCTATATCCAGCAGTATGATCAGCCACCAGTTTCTCCAGTCCTCTCTCCTACCCTTATTCTTATAAAGTAGTGCCACTAGCCCAAGATCCTGCTTGCCTACCAAACTCCCCAACTCTAGCACCAAGTCACACATTGCTATTAATTCTTTCAATATACCAGGAATTTCCACCATCTTCTTCCAAAAGTCTCTAGGCAAGCCATCTTCTCTCAGTGCTGTACCCAGCAAGGTTGTAGCAAGAACCTGATGAATCTCCTCTTGTACAGGCAATACCAGATTGTCCAGACCTCCTATCTGTAGTGGGTGCCAATTCTCCATAATATGGTCAATGGCAGTCTCATCAGCCCCCCCCTCTTTCTCATACTACAAACTACTCTACTTCCTCCTTAACAATCCGAGAATGTCTTATATATCATATACCAGATATCTATCAGCATCCAATACTCCCTCTCACCTCTGCTGAACTCTCTATATCTAAAGGGCTCTTGTGAGGAACTTAGAGGGCCTCTCTCCTTTCTCCAGGCCCTGCCACTATAACTGTACTGCCAAACTCTATACCTGTACCTCCTCCTCCTCTCTTATCATCAATTGCAACTCTTCTACCTCCTTCTGTGCCCACAATAACCTCCAGTCCTCCCCTCCCTCCAGTACTGACAGTCTAGCCCTATCCTTCAGAAGCCAAGCTAGTCTAGCAGAAGTCCATATCACCTGTTACCTCCTCTGTCTACCAGTCATCTTGCCAGCTTCTCCCCAGTAGACCCTAGCTACCTTTTTCAGCCACCTCCACCTAACACCCACAGAGGTCCCCTCCTGTATCCATCCCTCCACCCTCTGCTGAATGTCCACAGTCCACTTATCTCACAGCTCCTTATCATCCAACAAAGAGGAATTTAGATGTCAATATCCAGGCCCATCCCCACTCTCCCCAAACTGTCCTTACCCCAACAACCCCCAATAATCTGACCATAGACACCATTCAACCTGGTAACCACTTAATCAATTTTATAATTTCGAAATAAAAGGACATAATTATGTCAAGGTGCATTCGTGTCAAGGACAATGGAGCGCGTAACGACGATAGAGCATAGAACGACGAACGACCGAATGGCGATGAACAGCAAACCACGGTAATAAAAATACAAACTAGAGTAAAAAAAAAAACAATACAATATATACAAAAACTAGAACTATATATAACTCAAAGAACTATATAAAATCCTATATCTAAGGAATTTTTGCAGATCAAAAGTATTCTGAAATATCAGAAATATTAGAAATATCAGAAATACCTATAAAATATAATCTATAGAATCTATAGAATCTATTTATAGATGAGGGATATAACTAATATAGATGTAAAAATATAATATAGAAGACTTTTTACAGCTTGAAAAGTATCCTATGATCAACTGAATACTAATATACCACTTGTTATAAGACCTATTCCTTTAATATATTGCTTAAACTTTGACTTTGAAAGAGCTTTTATAAGTAAATCAGTGATCATATACTCTGTAGGGATATATTCTAAATATATAGTATCATTTTCAATGTATTCCTAGAAAAAATAATACTGTATACTGATATATTTTATTCTACTATAATATACTAAGTTCTTGATAAATACTATTATTGATGGATCATTTTGCTTGATCAGTATAGAGTTCTTCAGAGTAAAGCCAAGCTCTTTTAATAGTTTACAGAGCTATATAGTTTTTTTTATTTCTAATAATAATATTACTATAGATACTGCTTATATATCTTCTATAAGATAACTTCTTTGTTATTTTTGTTAATGTAGAAGAGGTACTTGGTTATAGAATAACAGTTATCTAGATTATCTGTTCAATTGATATCATATATACTAGATAGCTGGATGTTATTTCTCTTATCATTACTCTTACTTAATCTGATATATATCACTGTTTAATATGAGTATATAGTATACTATACTCTTAAGATATTTAAAAATTCTCTTAATTATATTCTAATATAAATTATTATAGTAAAAGGAATACTGTACTACCTTATTTATAGTATATGATATATCAGGTCTTATTCTTAGTATAAGATATATAAGAGTACTAACTTCTTACTGATAAGAAATATCTTTAGTACTATTCTTGACTAATATATTGTTATTATCTTCAGGAGTAGTGTCTAGCTTTCTTAATTTTTCAGAAGTATCTATAAAAGTATCAATAAGATTGCATTTACTCATATTGAAATGTTTGAGAATTATATATATATATTACTTATGATAGATATATAGTATATATATTTCTATTATATGTAATAAATATTCTCAAAAGAAAGAATATATGTATCACCTATATTTATCATCTTGAACTCTTGATATAGGGCTTCTTTGACTCTATTAAGCCTGTTCTTACTAATAATGATAATTATATTATCAATCCAAATGCTAATAAAAACTATATCACTATTATCAATGTACTAGATATATGTAATTATCTACTTTATAATAGGTGAATCTATTATCAAAGAGATATTTATCAATTCTTTTACTTCATAATTATGCTATTTATTTGATATCATATAGTTTCTTATATAATCTATATATAAGCTCATTCTTATTATTATTGTAGAGTTCATATTCTTATAGTTAATAGATATATAGTGCAGTATCTATATCACTATTCAGGAATACTATGTATTTTTATATCTATTAGATGAATTTTCAGATCATATAATATACTGATCATAAGGAGTATTCTAAGTAAAGTAAGCTTAAATACTAGCAAAAATATCTCATTATTATCTATACTATAATTCTGTAAGTATTCTTTAGCAACAAAATGAGCTTTATATCACTCTATACTTATATTGGTATAGTATTTTATCTTATAAATATATTTGGATTTAATTATTTAGCAATTTGATAAAAGAGATATAAGATCTCATATACTATTCTCAATAAGTGAATTATATTTCTCATTTATTGCACATTTTTATTTCTTACTATTTAGAGATTATATTGCTTTATCATATATATTTGGCTTACCAGATGTTATAATATATATATATTCATATACTTCAGTATAGTTCACATAGTTTTATTATTACTATCTAAGGCTTACTGATATATCTTAATAACTTTTTAAATTGGAATGAGTTTCTCAGTAAATATTGAAGTATTTTTATTTGTTCTTCTGGAGGATCTTTCATTACTAGAGGGTTTATCATCATCTTTATCTTTTATCTCCATTATTCTTGACTTAGGTAATTCTGGTTTAGATATATATATATAGTAGTTAAAAATAATTTTGATTAATTACTAAAGAGATTGATAACAATTGTTTTGATTGATACACTTATGCTGGCTGGAATATAGATGTAGATATCTTGACTAATATATCTACACAGATCTCTGAACTATTTTTTCTCTTTTCTCAGAACTATATATTATGTGATATGACTATATACTACTTATATGAATACCAGAGTCTATATACCTTATTAGAATATCCAAGAAATATATACTTGCTGACTTTCAGTTTAAATTTGTACTAATTGATATTACTTTTGTTAAGAATGTATGCATTATATCTGAATATATATAGATGAGATATATCTAGCTTAGATCTACTCTATAATTTTTCAGAACTAAGATCATCATCTCTAGAATACTTATTATTGATATATTCTTTACTTAGTACTTAAGATATGTATTAATTATATATATATACCACTATGTTAATAGCTTCAGCCTAATAAGAATATAATAATCAAGTAGTATTAATTATCATTTGAGCTATTTCAATAATCATATAATTAAATTGCTCAGCTATATCATTCTACTGAGACATATAGAGAGATATTATTTGATGAGATATACTATATTTTCTCAGAAACTGCCTAAATGTATTATTGATATATTTATATCTATTATCTAATCATATAGTATATATTCTATATCCTGTCTTATTCTCAGTAATCACTTTGAATTCTTTGAATTTTTTCAAGACTTTACTCTTATTAATAAAAAATATACATATGCTTTATATATATAAATATTAATGAATGTGATGAAATAATTTTTTCTAGAATATGATAATATATACATAAGGCTATATATGTATATTAGTATGAATAAGATCCAGGATCTCTGAGGCATACTTCAATTGTTCTTTAAATAGATACTAGAATACTTTATTTACTATATAATCCTTATAGAAGACATTATCTCTAAGATGTATATTTGGTAATAATCCGCTAATTAATTTACTCCTTATCATATATTTGAGACTTATCTTGCTGATATATCCTAAGTATTAATACCACATATATATAGTTATTATATATATAGAGGCTTTTATACTATTTGATATCCTATTAATTATATAAAGATTGCTATATTTTAAGACTATCATTATCTTATTATTATGTGAATTATACACTCTTATACTCTTTGCATATATGTACATATATATATATCTTTATTACTATATAATATTATCTTCTCTATTGAAAAGAGGGTTTTGCTGATTTCTAGAATATATAGTATATCTAGAAAGGTACTGGCAGATACTATAATATTGCTATAGAGAGATATCTCTACATTTCTCTTTTCTTGAGTATAGATAATATTGTTGTCTTCTAGTTTGATAAGTATAGAATATTTGAAAGACTCATATGTAGAGAACTATTCTCTATATAATGACATATATTATATAGCTCCAGAATCCATTAACCAGACATCATTGTCATCAACTATGTTTGTAGTATATTTGCTGCTTGATATATAACTAATATTATTGTTACTTTTTATTAAATGAAAAGTGTTTTGCTGTTGACTAGAATTCATAGATAATAGATTGATAAATTTGGCAGTAAAACTATAATCTATATATATTGCTTATATAAAAAATATACCACTTTTATCAGTTTTAGTAGTATTTGTATTCTCTTGCTGGCTTCTGCTATTTTTATGATAGTTTTTTTCACTACCCCTATATTGCTAATACTAACTTCTATATTTACTTTTACCACTCTTTTTGTCATTTTTCCAGTTAACAATGGTACTTTCTATATCCATACTTGCTATAGTATTTATAGTAACTATCATACTTGATTAATTGGCTACTATTATATTGTTGAGCTTGAGTTTAAGTTTGTTGGCCTTATTGTTGTCTATGCTTTTGACCTCATTTGATATTATATCTGCAGAACTCATAGAATACATTTTCATCATCATCAGCAGCATTATTTCCTTGATTCATTTTCTCATTCATAAGACATATTATCATATGGGCATAATCTGCAAACTTATCACTTTCTTATATAGCTGTCACTAAGATGTAATATACTTTAGAGAAATTCCTTATAAGAGCTAAAACTTTGTCTTTCACTTATACACTATGCTGACATACTTAGGGAATTTACCTAATTTACTAGATTATTGATACAACTGGTATATTTATAGATAATCTTCTTAGGCTTTATTCATAGATTAAATAACTAATATTTTAGATGAAATTAATTTGATATAGATATTTATCTATAATGATTATATAGAGTCTCTCACATCTTATAAATACATAGTTATTACATATATTATGAGCTTTGTTTGGAAATTTGACAATATAAATATAATCTTATATAATGCTCAGAAATCATTTATAGCATTATAATCTTAAATTAGTACTTATTTATATACTCTACTGAGCTATATTTATCAAGAAGATTTATCATATAGAATGCTCAGATTATATAATCTTTCTCATTGAAAATTGGGATAGATCTTTTAGCTATGTTTATACTCACAACTGAGACTATATTTCTCATATCTATTATAGTAATTATATCTGTAGTACTAGTAGAGACTATTATTGCTAGAATGCTCATAATTGGCATATTTATTTCTATGCTTATATTGCTATGCTAATCATTACTTGATATTTTAGTATAGTATATATTAAGAGATATATTTATTTGTTATAGCTGCTTAGTACTAGTAGAGCTCATAATCTTTGTTTTT
>RBNI01007571.1:0-10177 GCA_003990745.1 Jimgerdemannia flammicorona | reverse complement strand
CCTCCCTCCGCCGCTGGTGCCTCTGCTCACCCTCGAGGCCTCTGGCATCCCCAGTCCATCCCCTCTCCTCCCCACCTGCTGCCAGCCAAAGGCACTGTCACCCCCCTGGCCAGTACGCTCACCAGTTCGATCGGTGCTGGTCATGTTGCTAGTCGTCTGTCACCAAAAACGTTGTAAAAAGTATTGCCTTAGTCTTGTGTCACCCGAATGGTACAGGTGAAAGGTGTGTCCTTACTAGTCTCTTACATCTCCCCCCCTTGGTGCCCCAACCAATCCACCATACCTTGAAGAGCTTGAGCATCAGCTCCTCCCACCTCACTACCCTCAGTCTCACAGGCCTCTGAGGGCCCTCCTCAAAGATGCTCTACCAGTGTTCTGTGAGCCCCACCCACATTACAACGGCCCAACCAACCATCAGCCACTCATTCCCCACCCCCTCCACCAGCCTTGACTGCAGTGCCACCCACTGCCCACCCACCTCAGGGTCAGGCACCAGCACCCCCAATCGCCCCCCAACTACCTTCCAAAAATTCTCCATACTCTCACACTCCCCCAGCCAATGTTCAGGAGTCTGCACCATCCCACCCTCCTGTCCTATGTTATGACACTCCTTATAATCAAAGACCCCACCATCCACCAGATGATCAGCCCTAAAGTTTAGCATCACATTTCACTGCAACAGCCTCCACCATACTACCCAGAGTTTTGGTGGGAGCCACCTCAACACAACCTTGATCCAAGACCAGATGCCTGCCCAGTCCCATCTCTCCCCGATCCCAGCCCCTTGCCAGGTCTCTGGCCAAAGGTCCTGTCCCAGACCCCTAAGGCACTCCATACCCTCCTCTAAGCGGAAGTCCTTGACCAGATTCTCTCCCAATAAGAGCCGGTCTCACCTCCATATCTCCGGACCCCAGTCCTCATCCCCTTCAGTACCTTGCCAATGGATCCCAATGCGATGGGCCCCATCTACTACTTCCCACCAGAATCCTTTGTACCGCATCCTCTGGCTACCATCCAAGGCCACCAAGGACAGTAGATTACCTGAGCCACCCTGTGGCAACACCCTTGCCTCTCACAAATGCTACATAAGGGACACCCATTCTCCTCCTCTCAACTCACTGGCCCTCTTCATCCACCATGCCCTCAAGCAGAGTAGCCTCTTGGAAAAGTCCACCAGGCCAAGTCCTCCACAATCCACAGGAAGTGCTAGTACCTCCCAACCAATCTGACTCCAGTGTCCAGTCCAGAGCCAAGAGTGGGCCATCTTGAGAAGCCTTTTAACCACCCACTTAGGGAAGTCCAAATGGTAGCCCAGATACCAAAGCTTCAGTATCTAGTACACATTCAGAACAGTTACCCTCCCTGCCAGCAACACCTGTCTACCACCCCAACTCATCAGTACTTTCCCCCATTCTACCAGCTTATGCTCCCACCACTCCTTGGGAAGTAAAGAGTCATACACCAAGAAATAGATATCCAAGTACTGTACCACTCCTCCAGCTAGGACAATTGTTCCAATGATGTCCCCCCCTATGACTCCTTTCCCAAGGACCATTGTCTCACACTTGTGCCAGTTGAGTTTTGCTCCAGAACACCTCTCATACCACTCAACTGTCTCCTTGAGCATAGCCACATCTGCCATCAAACCCAACCCAACCACCATATCATCTGCAAAGGCCCCCACCTTCCAATTGATGCCCAAGATATTCAATCTACCAACTCTGCACCGGATCTGATCCAACAATGGCTCCAGGGTGAAGGTATAAAGGATGAGTGACAACAGATCCCCCTGTGGTACCCCCCTCCCCAAGGGGAAAGAGGCCCCCCTGTGTCTATTTGCCAGAATCACAGCCCTACTCCCTTCCAGTAATCCAATAATTGACCAACACATGCCCACTGGTACTCCAATGCACTTCAGTACTTTCTCTAGCCACACTCTCTGAACCCTATCATAGGCCTTCTCCTGGTCCAGGAAGACCAAGCGGCCATCCACCCCTGCAGCCCTAGCACCTTCAATGACACCTTGAACCCATGCTATACTATCTTGAATCAGCCAGCCCCCAACAAAGCCTCACTGCTCCTTCCTCAGCACCTGTTGGGCCACACCCTGTAGCCTCACCACCAGGATTTTGGTGACCAGCTTGCAGTCTACATCCAGTAACATAATTGGCCTCCAATTCTTCCAGTCCTCCTTACACCCTTTGTCCTTGTACAGCAGGGATACCAGCCCCAACTGCTGCCCTCCAATCTACTCCCCGGTACTGATGATGGCATCACACATCAGCAACATCTCCTCCAGAGCCTCCTCTATGGATATCATATATTTCCAAAAGTCCCAAGGCAAACCATCCTCCCCAGGCACCATTCCCAGGGTTGTTGATGCCAGAACTCAAAGGATCTTCTCTCTCAAAACCAGTCAGCCAAGATCCCCCAACCCTGCTGCAGGATTTGGGTGCCACTCTTCCAGATGCCTCTCAATGTCCTGTGCCACCTCCCCTCCCTCCTCTTCACTCCAGAGGTTACTCCAATGAGTGCTCAACTGGCCAAGGATCCCCTGCACACCTAATACCATCTCTCTCTCATTATTAAGGACTCCTTCCCACCAGTGTCTTACTCCCCTAGCATGGAGGAGATGGGACAAAAACCTTGTGAGCCTTTCTCCTTCTTCCAATCCCTGCCACCATAGCCTTGCTGCCATAGCCTGAGCCTGCACTACTTCCTCCTTCCTCATTAAATCCTGCAGTTCTGCCACTTCCAGCTTAGCCTGCTTAGCCTTCCAATCCAATACCTCCTCCTCCTCCAGAAGCCCAGCCCAATTCAGAAGTAGTCTTTCTAGTCTCCTAGATGCCCATTGGACTTGTCTCCTCCGCTGAGCACCCTGCTCCTTCCCCACTTCCCCCCAGTATCTCTGAGCTTCGGATTTTAGTCTATGCCATCTATCTCCAATCCTCATCCTGGCTTGTCTCTAATCATTAACCTTAGATCGTACCTCCACCATCCATGCATTCCACAGGTCCATCTCATCCAGCAGTGAAGAGTTCAGATGCTAATGTCCTGGCCCCTCTCCACTCCCTCCAAACCTCCCACCTCCCCGAATACCCCAGTAATCTGACCAAGAGCACCACTCAACCTCCATCATCTCCCAAACTGTATTGCCCCAACACTCAGCAGTCAGAACCCAATCAATCCTAGTACCAAGGCCTTCCACCCAGTGAGTATATATATAGCTATCGATCTCCATCCTGAAATCGCATGGCATCCACCAGTGAGCTGAGTCTTTCCACCTCTTTCCAGTCCTCTAATCTCCCACTTCTTCCTGCCATACCCCATCCCCCATTAGTTCTGTCTAGTCTACTCTCCCATACCATATTAAAATCACCCCCCAGACAATCCACCCCAGCCTCAACCAAGAGTCCAGAATCCTGCAGATCTCCAATCCATGCCACTCAGGTCCCCCTCTCAGCTGGACAGTAATAAGATCCCACCACAATTGAGTTCTATCCAGGCCTCTGCCATGTCCCCCACACTAATCTACTACCCTAATGTCCAATGTCCACAATGTCTCCTTTCCCCTTCCTAACCAGGATTCCCACTTTACCCTACCAAACTGCCTCCCCACCCCACTCTCTTGTCCATTCCAGTCTATCTTCCTCTCCCTCACACTGTACATCTTGAAGTAAGAAGAGATCCGCCTCCAGTTTCTTCAGCCATCCAAAAATCATATGTCATCTCCCAGTCCCTCTAAGCCTATTGATGTTCAAAGAAAAAATATTGGTTGTACTATTCATAGCAAATTATTTGAGAGTGTTGATATCCCCACATCTACAGTTCCATGCTCACTTCCTCTCCAGCCAGGTCCAGGTTCCGTTCCGCCACAATCTCATCTTCCACATTTTGCTGTTTGTCCAGAGCTGCCAACAATTCCATACAGTCCTTACCATCCACTATCTCCATAGATGCCCAGTGCTCCTCACACACCACCTGCCACTTTTCCAGTCCCTTTCATAGCCCTTACAGATAAGCTGCCCATTCATTAGCAATACCCAAAAGCGTGGCCTCCCTTGCCTTGATGACCTCATACTCCTCTGCCTCCAGAAGAGCTGCCATCATCTCATCCCTCAACTTCCTCATGACCTCCTTCCCTCTCAGCACTCACCCCCAGAATTCCTCACTGATCACCCAGAAGTCGATCTCTCCCAGTTCCTCAGCTGCCACATTTTGCAGTACCCTCAACAGCCACTTCTCCCCCCCAACCACCTCTGCTGCCAGTGCCAAATCTGCCTCTCCCTCCTTCCTCTTCTCAGTTCACACAGACTCATCCCAACCATCCTCTGACACATCCTCCAACTCCCCCTCTCCTACCTCAGGAACACCATACTAGATCTGATTATCATCTGCCATCGCTGTGTCTACTACCACCTCCTCTGGCCCCTGTCCCCCACTCTCCTTCATCTTCCCCCCTTGCTGCCCAGCCTCTGCCCAGATGCTAGCACTTGCTCCAGCGCTCTCCTCTATAGCCCCTGCCCTTTGCCCCCCATCCAAACTGGCCAGCAAGTCCTTCTGCAGCTGTCTCTCCTTTGCCTTCTCCCAGAGCACCTTGTCTATTTGCACCTTCCTGCCCTCGATCACCTCCACTACCATCCTAGCCTTATAAGCCCTCCAAGCCCTTTGCCTCCTCTCCACAGCCCCCGCTAGGTCCTCAAGCGCCTCCAGCAGGTCCTTCTCTTCTTTCTCTGACCCCTTTACCCTCAAAACCTTGCACTCCATTGGGCCCCACTTCAGCACCACTGGCCAGTCCCTAGCCTTCCCGGTATTCTCCATCCCAAACAACCTCAGCCGGATGTCCACATCTCCTGTCCTAAGCTCAGTCCCCTCCCATACCCTGAACCCAATATTGATCACCTTGCCATACTCCTTCACCACATCTGTGATCAGCCTCCTCGTCTCCTCTTTCTTCACCATCAGTAAGTCCGCAATCACCAGATGAACCACCCGGGGATCCCAGCGCATACACCTTGCTATTGGCACTGAAATCCCTCCAACCACCACACCCTTCTCTACCACCTCCAGTAGCAAATCCTCCTCCTCAAACCCCACCTCGACTACCTCCAGCTTCTTCAAAAACTTAACTGAGGCTGCACCCTTCACCTCACTCACCAACAGCCCCAGCACCATCTTCACCATCACCGCCAAGCCATGGAAGCACAATGTGACGGTGAATTCTGATCTCGATTTTTTGAGTAACGGGGCTGCCACTAGGCCCATTACACTATCTACCAGGTCTCCAGGTCTTGTGCCGCTCCCCTGTCCAGGTCCTCCATCAGCTATCATATCTGGATTTTTTTCCAAATTGCCCATCATACTGCCATCAGCAGTCACTGCCCCAGCCACTATACCTCCAGCCCTACTATGCTGTCCCCCCAGAGGAGAGGCTGCCTTGCTACTCATGGCAGCAGTTGCCTTCCCCAGTTCCAGCCAGCTATCTAGCCCAGTCACCTGCTTTCCATCCTGACTTTATCCACAAAGGTCATCCTCCCTCCCCCATGTGGCCTTGCACCTCCTCTGCCACCACCCCCAGCCCCACATCCCCTCATCGAAGCACTCGGCATACCAATATCAGTACCATGACCCCCCCCTACATTTTGCCAGTCAAAGACACTGGGGCCCCCCTGCTCAGTATGCTCACCAGAATGTGTGTTGCTCGCCATCTTGATAGCACCAATACTTGAAGATGTTGTTGAAAAGTATTGTCTGAGTCTTGTGTCACCCGAATGGTACTGGTGAAAGATATCTGTTCTCCATGGAAGATTGATCTCAATTAGAAAACCTTAAAGAATTACAAGGATTCTTAGGATTGGTCAACTTCTTTAGATAATTTATAGAAGGATTCTCTAGAGTAGCAGTCTCTTTAACAACACTGACTCAAAAATCTATAGATGTTAAAAAACATTAGACTTCTATTCAAACTTAAGCCTTTAATTATCTAAAAAAAACTTCTCACTAATGTACTAATACTGGTGATCTCTAATTCAAAAGGCTTCTTTGAAGTTACTACTAATACAATTAGAGCAGTTCTTACTTAAGAAAAACATCCAGTAGCTTACTTTTCTCAAAAGTTAAAAGAAGTAGAAATAAGATATACTATCTATAAAAAGAAATTATTTACCATAGTTAGAAGTCTTAAAGAATAAAGATACTTCTTAATAGAAAAACATTCTCTTGTCATTATAGATTATCAATCTCTTATTTATATTTACTATCAATCTACTTTGACTAAAAGACAAGTAAGATGGATAGAAGTCTTAGCAGATTATGACTTCATAGTAGAATATCACCCTAGAGAATCAAATGTAGTAGCTAATACTCTTGTAAGTGCACAACCTCCAAGCCACTGAAATAACATATCACCCTCTGAACAAGCCACTGAAATCACCTGCAACCTCTAAACAAATCTGGAAATCACCTGCAAAATCACAAAGCTGAGTCAAACTGAAGTCACAGTGCACAAAGCTGAGTCAACATGAAGTCATAGAATACAAGATTCACATAAACAGAATCTTACCAATTAGGACCAAATGCATATATACTGGGCACCAAGACATATCAAAACAGAGAACCAAAACAAACAATAACCACAACTTCTGAATATATACAAACATGACCACCAAGATCTACAACTATATCTGTGCTGATATTTGGAATGCCATTGTCAACCGAGTCACACCCCCTCTGCCCCTTATGAATATCCATAGTCTAGTACCCCTCTACTTTATGGAAGCCTGATGGAATGCCCTGAACATGCTTAACAAGGCCCACTGAATTGGACAAATCTCAAGCTACTATCAGATCAGCCACCTCCTAGAAGACATGGTCAAATATCACCATGATATAGATATTACCCAGATATCTCAACACCAAAAGCTCATCACCTGCAAACATAGAGAACTCTTCTATAAGTATAGCACTGTTATTCTCCACCTCCAAGTTACTACTAGTGAAATGGTTGCTACTCTGTCTTATGGCCAAATTGATGACATGATACAAGAACTCAACCACAAGTACCTCAAGTATATTGAAACCACAGACAGAACCTTCCCATACCTGAATGACCATATCCTGCAAATGCCTCAAGTTGGGTATACCATAAAGGATGTCTATAATATAATCCACTTCAATGAAGATGAAGCAGAAGACAATGATCCCTCTGATACCAACATGATCTCAAGCTAAGGATCTCTACCAACTCTGATCATACTGCCAACCTTGCCAATGAACTTACAACAGTTCATAACCGCATATGAGACTTATTGAAACAATGACCACTGGCATGAATACTAACCCGCATTTACCCCTGATTACTTCAACTATAATGAAGAGACCAGAGAACACAACCTGTACCTCCAGACAACTCTCGAGATTGAACCAACTACTCCACCACCCAAGTATGAGCATCATGAATCACAGCCACTAGCTTACTACAACCCCATGACTTATAGTACTGTAACTTATAAAAGGTATGCAGACAGCGAATTCAATAAAAGTGAAGATAATGCACCCCTCCTTTGCCCACCAACATCTTATCCAGCATTTAAGACAAATGATGCTATTCTGTAGGATGGTGATGAAGTTCTAATATATTATTACCTCAGCAAATAAAGAGAAGTAATCTGCAAACCACTCTTCCTAGATGACTACTTCATCAGAGATGATGTCATTGATGGTGATATCATCGAAGACTACCCAGACAGCATCTAAACCTATAAATAGCTTAGCAGTCATAGTATAGTTAGATTAGCCTTGTATGATATGACTGTGAACTGACTCAGTAGTCAGATGATCTCTTGATATATCAGATTACACTTGTACTATGTGACTGCATTCTGACTCAGCAAGGTATTAAGTGCTACATCCATATCTAGCATAGTCCAGATAGCCCCTCACTAGTATAAATACCCCCTCCCTCAGACCTCAGAATCTCAGACTCAAATACACAAGAACATTTCTGAGCACTTCTCCACAATATCCCTTCACACAATTACTCCTAGTATAGCAATATCATGAATAGTGAATAAACCTATTTAATAACCCACAAACTACTCTTAAGTAAATCTGTTCCCTGTTAGGTCCCACTCCTAACCCTATCATGAAATTTCCTAATTGGGTATTGTCTGCAGCGATACGCCAATTCAACTAAGCTGGTCTTAGTTTCTTAAACTTTCTGAAATATGGAAAATTCCAAACATTCAGAATTAGTCCAAAATAGGACTTTGGTTGAGATGTCAATCTGATCTTGAAATCAATAAGTATAAAGGACATACTCCATATGAAATTGATCCTGACCATAAGAAATGGTCTTCCAGAATATCCAGAACTTCCAGAACTTCCAGAAAACCCTTCCAGAACTACATAATGGTTACCCTAAAAAAGCAACCCTCTTACAGCTCTCTTAAGAATAAAACAAATAGAATAAATAATAGCTATTACAATTATAACCAATGATCTCAAGAATCAGATCAGAGAAGCTTATAATCTAACTCACTAAGAAATTTGTAAATTTTTACAAAACCCAATCAATGATTCAAGACTTAAAGAACTGACTAAGAAGTTAACTCTCAAAAAAAAATTACTATACTATAATGAAACAAAAGTCTTAATTCTTGAAAATCAGAAACTAAGACTTCAGATTATATAATATACCTTTTATAAGACATTATAGTTATAAAAAAACTCTTGCTAATATAACTCAGAACTTTTACTAACCAAGAATGACAGATGATATTAAGGATTTCTGTTATTTCTGTGATCTATGTTAAAGAAATAAGATAAGAAATCAAGTATCTCTAGGACTTCTTTAACTTCTACTAATATCTATTAGAAATTGGGACCAGATTGCCTTAGACTTTATTATAAAACTATCCAAAACCAATCAAGGAAAGGATGCTATAGTAGTATTCATAGATAGGCTCAGCAAATAGACATACTTTGAATCTACTACTACTATAGTTACTACATATATCAGAAACAGCAAAGATTTTCTTACAAATAGGTTTTAAACTATATGAACTACTCTTAGTAATAGTCTTAGATAGAGATCTCAAATTTATAAGTACTTTCTGAAAAGTATTCTTTGGAATAATAAATATCAAGTTATCATTCTCTACTATCTATTATCTACAAACTAATAGTCAGATAAAAAGAACTAACAGAACTCTTAAACAAATATTGAGAATATTCTATAGATACAAATAAGATGACTGGGACCAATATCTCTCATTAGCAGAATTTGTCTATAATAATGCCAAACAGTCATCTACTTAAATAATATCTTTCTTTATGAATATTGGTCAATACTCACAAACTCTGGTAACTATAAAAAAAATCCATAATATCTGCAGCAGAAGACCTTATAGTAACTATTAGAAATATTATACAGTTAGTACAAAAATAATTACAGAAGACTCAGAAGCAATAAGCCAAATATGCCAACCAATATAAAAGAAAAGTTCTCTTTGAAATAGGAGACTTAGTTCTCTTAGAAGTCTCCAATATAACTATATTAAATCAGACTGGACATCCTAAACAAAGTCTATATTCAACTCTATCTAGTTAAAGAAATAATATCTGATATATTATACTAAATTAAAACTCTCTCAAGATATGAAAATATATAAATATTTTATATCTCACTACTCAAGCAGTATACTCCAAACCAAATTTCTAATTAGAAAATACTTCTATTACTACTAATATTAATTGAAAGACAATCAGAATATATTGTAGAATAAATTTTAAACTACTGAGTTATAAAAAGAGGATAAAAACTCTCTTTAAAATATTTAGTAAAATAGAAAGACTATCTTTTATATAACTCTATCTAGAAACTAAAAAGAAATCTCACCAATACTAAAGAAAAGATCTTAGAATATTTAGTATAATAAGAAAAAAAAACTATAATTTTGCTGACATATTACTCATATCTCCTAGTCTAAGAAGAATGAATAGATGTAATAGGTCTAGACAATGTAGACTAAAGAATACATATCTGATTGGCTGTTTATTTTTAAATTTTTAAATTTTTTTTTGACTATATATTTATTATAAATTTTCAATAAAAAATTTTTTTCAAAAAATTAATTTTTCAATATTTTTAATTTTTTTTTTTTTTTTTTTTTTTTTT
>RBNI01007570.1:0-10178 GCA_003990745.1 Jimgerdemannia flammicorona | reverse complement strand
TTTTTTATAGTCACTCGGACTCCATTCCTTTATTAAATCCCATCTATCCTATATAAATACAATGATCCCACCCCCTACCCAGTATTACTATATCAACTTCCATATAATCAATATATACTCAGCTTATATTAATAGGTTATTTATCTTATAATAAGACAGAGAAATAGTTATTAGGAATATATCAGAACAGAAAGCAGTTATAATTAGTATAAAGTAACTATAGTAAAAAGATATAAATATCAGACAAAAGGTAGAAGTATTAAACATTATTCCTACTTTAAAAAATCACAAAGATATCTTTTCAATATAACTATTAGATATTCTACTAAAATCAGTCTCTTCTAAGTTCTATAGACTATCTTTTTAGCTATATTTAGATTGTAATAAAAGGAAGGAACTTCAGATCTTAATCTCACCAGCTAGGATTTAGGATACTTTATTCTCAACTACTGAAAACTCATTAATTAAGAAACCTTATATAAATTTAGAAACCAGTCATAACTAATTACATAAGCCCAAAATGAGCCATACCAGAGAACCAGTCTACTATTTAGACCTCTCTACTATAGAAGAAACAGTTGATACAAAACTATAAGTCAACCTAAAGAATATGATTATTACTATAATCTATCAGATCTAATAACTTCAAGCATAACTAGAATATTAGAAAATAAGAACTATAGCTATATTATATTCTACTACTATACTAGTTAGCTTCAAATCACTTAAGCCAGATATCTTTAATGATTATTGAGAGAGACTAACTACAGATGCATAAACTTTCTAGTTAGACCAATACTTCAAACTTATAAGAATGAAAGAAGACATGTAAGTCTAATTTGCCACCACACTTCTCTAGAAAATATAGCCATTTAGTAGTATAATTATATCATGATCATTATTATCTATTTGAATATAAAAATCTAAGATTGAAAATTTTTCAAGAAGGCTCTCTACCAGTAGTTCAAGCCTGCTAATACTACTAAACTAGCCTGAAATAAGCTAATAAATATCAAGCAACTTAAGTCTGTATAAAGTTATAATATATAATTTCTGTTAATTCTACTCAAGTTACTAATAATAGCTAAAGATGAAAAGATAGATCACTATATTCAATACTTGAAAGAAAATACATAAGTTAAGATTAAGCTAAAAGAGCTACAGACTCTCAATAAAGCCATGAGAATTACTGATAGATTTAATATCATTACCTTTAGTAACTACTTTAAACCAGAGTACTAAAAGAAGAACTATTTTGAGAACTATCATAAGAACTAACCCAAAGCAGTTAGCCCAGCCCCAATAGATCTAAATACTATAAATAAGAAAAATGCCAAGTTTATCTCAGAAGAAAAAGACCACCTAAAGAAATCTAGAGCTTGTTTCTTCTATTACTAATGTAATATGTCTGGCTCAATAGAGGCAAATTACAAGGTTGGGGGTTGGTGTAGTTTGGCTTGAGCCCCCAGTTACTTTGTCAAAAAGTAACAAAATATTCTAAGATTCCTGAGGTCCTTGGTGTTTAGTAGTATAATAGTCAAAGCTAGATATCTGCAAGTGATTTGTGTGTTGATTTCCTAATTGGGATGGTTCTTTAGATATAGTGGCGATTTGTGTGAATGGGTTTCCTTCTTGGGTCAACTGGGAATGGTAGAATTTGTGTAACATGATGATCTGGTATATAATAGTCTGGCAATTTAGCAGTTCTCCTTATGTGATTTCTGTATGATGATCTCTGTATAGTGCAGCAGGTTTCTTATTCGGGTCAACTGGGAATGTCACAATTTTGTATAGTATGACGATCTCCAAAAGTATGTGATTTCTGGCAAATGACTCAATTTTGCTCACTGGAAACAAATGAATAACTCAGCAGCGAGTAACTCAGATAACTCGAATAACTCAGATGTCATGGATTGGATTCTTCTGGGAATGCAGATAACTTGAAAATGGCAGATGATGCAGATTCTCCTGAATTGGCAGGCTTCTGGGAAATAACTTGGATGGTACAGATAATTTGGCTGTTGTAGATTCGTTCTGAATTAGCAGCTTCAACTGAGAATATGTATAGCAGTGAAGTTCTTCTTTGAACTTAGGTGGCAAAATCTTCAAGCTTTGTATTGGAAAGTGGACCAGAGTGGAAGAGAAGAAAACTAAGCTCACAACTTCTTAGCAGTGGCTCATTGGTAGGCATATCTCCTAAGTATTGCAATCCTTTCTGGATCAAGTGGCTTTTGGCAGGTATTTCTCCTAAGTGTACCAGACAATTGACTTTTGCTTTGGTTTGTATTCAACTTTCAGACTGAGGTTTATTCACTCTTGTCTCTGGAGTAATTTATACATTGTGGTTGCTATCTAGTTACTATGTGGCTAACTATAGATCTGCTACTTATGATATTTTGGTGGATGGTCACTGTCTGGCAGACAGCCACTGTCCAGGGGACAGCCACTGTTTGCATTATTCTCTTCTTTAGGCTATCTGGTTATTTATACATTTTTCCGCAGCAATGGTTGCTGGTTACTATACTATGCTAATATTCACATCACCTGGTTAGGTTTTGGGATCACTATGTTTTGTGGTTTATTATATCAGCCCCCACTAAAGGATAGTCTGTCCCAGACTGTTCTTCAGTCATCATCCCAATAAGCATAAGCTACTTCTGCATCTATACCTATCCCATCATCTTCATTGTCTGTATCAGAGTTACTCCATTCTAGCTCCAGATCTTCTTCTTATCCTTCAGGAAACAAAATATCTTCTTGTTGGAGAATGCTCTGAAAGGTGGTCTCATTCATCTGGTGAATATCATTGAGGTAGAAGTGGGATTGCACTAGGGCTCTAACATTTCGTTTGTATAGAGTATAGATTCATTTGGCAGTTCTTGCTTCTTAGTTGGTTATCCCAGCTGGTCCTCTAATATATGGCTGTTCTTCAAGTAATTGTCTGATATTATAAAAGACCTGTAGATGGTAGATCTGTAACAGTCTTTGGGCAATGGTGAGGTTCTCTTGATACTTTTGGATCAATTGTATTGGGGTTCCTTCAAGTTGGCAGAACTGGGGTAGGGGAACTAGTAGGGCCTAGAAGGAGCTGAGGACCAATGTCTGGAGGCTCTGATCAATCCTTTGGCTCATGGTATAGAGGAGAGATATAGTTTGAGGTGATTGATGTATACTGCTGTTCTCAGAGTTTGTCCATCCATACTTCTTAAATAGATATTCGTTCCTCTGATATTGTGTACAAGATAAGGTCCTTTCCATTTGGGTTCCAACTTAGTGGCAATGTTTGTCTCAATCATACTTCTCCAGACTAGGACATGATCACCAATCTTGATCTTCTGATCCTTCTACTTCTGGTCATAATACTTCTTTTGTCTTTCCTAAGCTTTGATAATCTGATTTCAAGCTTCATTTCTTAGCTAATCTCCCTTTTTGAGGAGTTTTTCAAGATTCCCATAATCAGTAGTTCTGGTCTTCTTGGCAAATATCATTTCAAATGGTTTTTGTTTGATTGAGGCTGCAGAGGTGTTTCAGATTTCCCATAGGATCTCAGGTAAGCAGAGGTCCCAATTGGTAGGATTGACTTAAGCAAGTCCTTTCTTGATGGTTTGGTTCATTCTCTCTGTCATACCATTGGTCTGAGGGTGATATAAAGTAGTCCTTTTGAGGTGGATCTTGTAGATTCAGGCATAACTTGTGATTATGTTGTTGATGAATTCTGTGCCTTAGTCAGAGATAAGTTCTTCTGGGGGTCCATATCTGAGTGTGAGTCCATAGAGGAGACCTACAATAATTAAGACATCTGTAATTTCCATTGGAAAAGCTTCAGGCCACTTGGTCAGATATTCTATGAATACAAGAACATATTTATTTCTTCTTGATGTAACTGGTAGAGGTCCAATTATATCTACTCCCTATCTCTGAAAGATATGAGTAAGTGAGGGAATCAGTTGCAAAGGAGCTTGATAGTTCTTCTTTCCTTGATATGTACTTCTGGCAAGTATCACATTTCTGGATGATGTCTCAGACTTGAGTTCTGAGGTGGGGCCAGTGTTGATACAGTTTTCGAATCTTGTCTTCTGTATTTGTCTGTCCTTGGTGGACTTTCTGATGTTCTTTATGGATGAGGTCTTCTTGTGCCTCAATAGTCTGAGGAGCTTCCTTCAGGGTGTAGTTCCTTGGGACACCCTTCTTCTGGTTCATTGGGGCTGGTAGGAAAGTACATCAACATTGTTGTGAGCTTTCCCTGCTTTGTGGATGATGGTAATTTTGTAATCCTAAAGAATAAGAATCCAGCAGGCTAGGATTCCGGTGGGTTCCTTGTGATTGAATAACCATTTAAGGGCTGCATGGTCTGTAATCAGGGTGAACCTTTTTCTAATGAGATAATGCTTGAACAGGGTAGCTGCCCATATGACTGCAAGATATTCCAGTTTGGTACTACTATAGTTCATCTGCTGCTGATTAGTAGCTCTGCTTGCATAAGCTATTACATAGTGCTATTAATTGGGTCCTTCTTGGGCTAGAACTGCTCTGAGGTCATCTTTAGAAGCATCTGTATATAAGATGAATGGCTTCTATAGATTGGGGTGTACAAGGATTGGTGCTGTAGTCATGCAGTTCTTGAGTTCTTTGAAAGCTTTTTCTTGTGATTCTGTCCATTTGAATGGTACTCCTTTTTTGAGAAGGATTCAGATTGGGGCAGCAATTTGGGCAAAGTCCTTAATAAACCTTCTATAGTAGGATACTAGCATCAGGAATAATAATGTTTTTTTTGAAGTCTTGGGTACTGGCCAATTGTTGATCTTCTCAGTTTTCTTTGGGTCTGCATGGATTCCTTCTTTTGAGACTATGAATCTAAGGAATTCAAGTTTCTGTTTCCCAAAGTAGTATTTCTTTACATTCAGTCTTAAGTAGTTTTTGTGGATGAGCTTGAAGAATTCCTCTAGGTAGTATAGGTATTCTTCGAAATTTGCTGAATAGATGTTGGAATCATCCATGTATACAATCAGGCAGTAGTGGATCAGGGGGGCATAGACTGAATTCATCATTCTCTGAAAAGTGGGGGTGTATTGCAAAGTCCAAAGGGCATTTAGAGGTATTCAAACAGTTTTCCTAGAGCAAGGAAGGCTGTCTTTTGAATGTCTTTGGAGTCCATAGGAATCTCATGGAATCCTGCAAAGAGGTCCATACTGCTAAAGTATCTGGCATCTTATAACTGGTCCAAAAGGTCATCAATTCTAGGCAAAGGATAGGCATCTTTTTCAGTAACTGAATTGAGTTTCCTGTAATCTATACAGAGTCTCCATCCTCTTTTTTTCAATACAATAAGTATTGGGCTGGCCCAGGGGCTAGTGGAGGGTCAGATGACTCTATTGTCTAAGAGTTCTTGAATGTGCTCCTTTTCAAATATTTTCAAGTAATGGGGTATTCTATAGGGTTTCTGCTAGATGGATGTTACATTTCCTGTATTTATGCTATGGTAATATAATGGGTTGTATGGCAGGTTGCCATAATCAGTAGTGAAGATATCTTGATATTTGTTGAGAAGTTCTGCTAGTTGTTATTGTTATTGAGGTGTCAATTCTTCTCCAATGTTGGTGGAAGGCTTTACTGTCTCCTGGGTCGCAGAGGGGCCTTTCCTTTCTTCTGGGACCTTTTGTCATTTCCCAATAGGTTTAGTTCATAAACTTCTCTATGAGTTCAGTTGAGAAAGAGCACCAGATGTCCTATGATAGCTCTTTTTGGTAAGATGATGGTCTCCCAACTTTGGTTGGTTGCTTGGGAGTATACTGGGTTCATCTTGTTGGGGAATATATGTCCCTCTATGTCCAGATGAGGGATATTTTCCTTAGGTTCAAAGAAAAGGTTTCTGGGGTCAGGTGGTGCAAAGATTTTGAAGGTTATTTATTCTCCAGGCTCCAGGATAAGATTCTTGTGCAGTCTGACTAGTTGCTGGTACACCTGCTGGGGAATGTTTCTCTTAAGGTGGTTGACTTGAAGGAGATGTACTTCCTTCCTGTCTGAACTTCTAAATCCCTTGGCTTGTCTTGTTCCTTTAGTTAGTTCAGAGACTTTTTATAACTGTGGGGTCTTGACTTTTATGAAGACTGTCTGGGCAATCTTCTGTCCTCTAATGATTCAGAACCATTCTGCACTACTATTGTGTAGGATGACCTTGATTTCGCCTATATATCCTGGATCAATAGTTTCTCCTTCTATAGTTATTCCTTGTCTGGCAAGTCTGGACCTTGAGGTCAGTTGGATATAAGCTCCTTGGGGTGACTGTATAGCTAATTTGATTCTGACCATGAAGGTTTTTCCAGGCTTGATAGATTCATCCTCCAGGCTGTGAAGATCATATCCTATAGAGGAGGAGGAAGGCCCAGTGGGAGCCAGAGGAGTGAAACCCAAGCCAGTGTCAAAATGAACAGAAGACATGTGGAAGAGCGTGTATAAGGGGGACAAACAAAGAACGTAACCGAATTTGCATCAGCCATTTATTGCCACACAAAAGCACAGTCCTTATATACAAAATACGATGTCCCAAAAAGGGAGAACATGCCACAACTCAGGGCGAACTGAATTAGGAACCACATGACTGCCGGAGATAAGTGGAGATAAAGGGGGAGCCAATCCCAGTTGCAGGATAAAAATCACAAACAAACACAAATAAAACAAATCCAAATCGAGATTAAAAAACATCCTTGCCCCCTCCGGGGTCTCGCACTCGCTCCGGGGTCTCAGCCTTACTCCGCTCCCCTCCACTGCCTTCGGCCCCTCACTTCGCTTGGGCTTGCTGCAGCTTGCTCCGTTTCAGCCTCGCCTCTCACTCATGCTCACCCCTCCGGGGTCTGTGGATATTTTTTAATCTCGATTTGGATTTGTTTTTTTTGTGTTTGTTTGTGATTTTTATCCTGTAACTGGGATTGGCTCCCTCTTTATCTCCACTTATCTCCGATGGTCATGTGGTTCCTAATTCGGTTCGCCCCAAGTTGTGGCATGTCCTCCCTTTTTGGGACATCGTATTTTGTATATAAGGACCATGCTTTTGCATGGCAATAAACGGCTGATGCAAATTCGGTTATGTTCTTTGTTCATCCCCCTTATATATACTCTTCCACATGTCTTCCGTTCATTTTGACACTGGCTCGGGTTTCACTCCTCTGGCTCCCACTGGGCCTTCCTCCTCCTCTGCTACACTGCCTGCCCTCGGGGCCTCTGTCCTTGTCGACGAAGTTATGGATGAGGTTCCTCCTCCTCCTCCTCCCGCCTTCACTCCCGCCACGGTCTCATTTGAGTCTTACATCTCGTCTGCTGTTCTTTCCCTCCCTCTAGACCTTTGTCCTTCTGGTTGTCTGCTCCTTTCTCAGTTCTGGTCGGTTCTTGCCCTCTCTGCCAAGGAGGCTCATCTCCACCATGACGTCGACGTCGTTGCTCTGCCCGCCATTCGTTATTCTGTTCTCCCTGAGGCCCACCACCAAGCTCTCTCTGAAGAAATTCATACCGCTACTGCTACTGCCAAGCTCACCACTGCCAATGCCGCTACCACTTCTGCCACCACCACCTCCACCTCCTTCCACCGTGCCTGTGCCGCTTTTGTGGCCTTTGCCTCCTCTTGCCTCTCAGATGCTGCCCCTTTTTGTAGCTTCACCATCCACAAAGTTCCCTCGGTCACCGCTGACATCGATGCTGTGCATCATTTTCTCCTCACCAGCACCTCCTTCATTGCTCACCTCCATGAGTAAGAGATGTCTTGTGCTGCCGCCGCTGCTCACACCACCACCACTGCTCCCCTCCCCACCTCCCCTGAGGTATCGGTCTCCAAGGCCATCCATGCCGAGGCTCACGCCACTGCCCATGCCGAGGTTCATTCCTTTGCTGCTGCCGCTACCAAGGCCCCCTCCAAGACTCCCGCCAAGACCCCCGCTAAGTCCAACCAGGCTTCATCAGCCTCTTCTCGGTCCCCCTCCCCTGCCAAGACCTCCTCCTTCTCCGTTCCCCCTGCCCCCAAGCATGGCCATCAGCTTGGTTCTCGCCCTGTTGGGGCCTGGCCTTGTACTGTCTGCTCTGGTTGCCTCCACCATGCCTACTGGTACCTGGCCAAGTCTGTCTGCCCCCATGGTGGTGTTCCTTGCACTGCTGCCCCTTCGGCTACTCACTCTCCCTCCACCTCCTCCACCAGTTCCTCCTCCACCTCCTCTCCCCGTGCCCCTGAATGTAAGGGCTGCACGAAAGCCTGTGGCCGCAAGGTCTGGCACTCTGATGGGGTGTGCTCCTGCTCGTCAGGCTTGCCACCTTCAAAAAAAGTCAGAGAGAAGGGAAAGACCTCCCGCTCTTAAACTTTCCCCTGGCGTGGTTCTCCCCTGGTGTCCCCATCCCTTCTCGGATTCCATCGTCGCTTCTGGTGTGCCCTGAGTGGTTCCTCGTGCTGTCCCCCCTTCGCCTTTCCCAGTTGCTTGTCCTGAACTTTCGGGTTTATTCTTCTTCTGGGGCTCTTTTGTCCCCTCCTTTTTCTTTGGCTGACTGCCCCCTTTCTCTCCTTCAAGTCTTTACCTTATCCCTGGGTCCTCACTTTGTTTTTCCTGCAACTCCCTCCCAATTCTCTTCCACCAATTCGGCTCGTCTTCTGCACTTTCGTCATGCTCTAGACCTTGCCATCTTCTTTGAAGATTGTGGTGAGATGTCCTCTTGCTATTTTGTTCCTAGCAATTGGATTCCCCCTCCCAATGTCTCTTCACACTGCGTATTCCTCGACATGGCTTGCTCACTGTCTGTTCCTGGACATGCTCGCTCTTGCTTGGTTTCGGACCATGCTGTGCATACTGCACTTAAATTGGTCAAGCAACTGCCTTTGCACTTGCTCACAGTCACTGATAAGAATCAGAGTTTTGCGCTTATTCCAAAATCGCTCTACCTCAATGGCCTTTCTGCCCTCCTTTGAGCCATGGCTTACGAGCCTAGTGCTCTTGGATTGGATGAGATTCTCACTCTCCTTCAGGTTTCTCTGGCTCACGCTAGATCGCTTTCAGACTCTCCTTTTGCGAACCCCATTTTTAACTTCTTCCAGGACTCTTTGTCCTCTCCAGACATTTGTCTTCTGGTTTTTTATGCCCTTCCTAAAGTTCACAAGCCTCTTTTGGCTTGGCATCCTATCACGGCTACTTTTTGTTTGCCTACCACCGAGATTTCCAAGTGGCTTTCCCGCTTCTTCCTCTCTTGGATGGCTCTTCTTCAGCACCATCTTGGGCCTGAGTATACCATTCTTCGTGATACCCAGGAGCTTGCCCTTCTCTGCTCCACCTTTGTGCCTGTTCATTGTTTTTCACACTTGGCCTCTTGTGATTTCTCCTCCTTTTATACTGCTATTCATTTTGATGAGATCAATGATTGTCTTCAATTCTTGGGTTCTATTGTTTTTCCTTTGGATTCCCCTGTTTCATTGGCTTCCATTGTTGAGCTTACACTCCTCATCTGCTGCTCTAATTTCTTTGAGTCGGCTCTTGGCTGTTTTCACCAGGTATCTGGTATTGTCATGGGAATGAATTGTGCCCCCACCCTTGCCAACTTAGTTGGCTTGGCTCATGAACTTCATGTGATACATGATCTTACTTCACCTCTTTCCATCATGTTCCGAGCTGGGGATATCTTCTTTCGCTGATACATTGATGACTTCATTGTCTTCGCTATTGCTGGTGTCGATATCTCTAGTGTGTTCCTGGGTGTCTACCCTCCACATCACTCCATTACATGGGTGTGCGGTATGACTAGTATTCCTTTTTTGGACCTTTCCATTTCTCTTTCCCCCTTTCGAACTATTGTATATTCTCGCTTTCCTCATTCTCAACAGTTCCCTGACTTCTTGTCCAATCATCCTCGTCACACTCTTCTTGAATGTGTTTGTGGTGAGGCTCGTCATCTTGCTTTATGCTGCTCCCATCATTCTGATTGGGTGTCTGCTGTTCGGGTTCTTGGCAACTTCATTGTCCATCGTCATGCCTACCCAATTTCTATTGTTTGTGATCTTCTTGCTTCGGTTGAATGGTCTGTTGTTCGCTCTTCCCTTCTCTCTCCCTCTTATTCCCCCTCCCTTCCCTCCCTCCCCCCTTACCCACTCCATACCCCCTCTTCTTTCCCACCCCCAATTCTTGTTGTACCATTTGATCATACTCGATGGGTTG
>RBNI01007569.1:0-10178 GCA_003990745.1 Jimgerdemannia flammicorona | reverse complement strand
CTCCCTAGTCCTTACAAATGACATCTCATCCACCATCACTGCAACTCTACCACTACTCTTTGCCACAATCCTCCTTACTAGTCCCTTGCGCCCCCCCCCTTGGGGCCCCAACCAATCCACTATGCCTTGAAGAGCTCAAGCATCAGCTCCTCCCATCTTCCAACCCTCAGTCTCACCAGCTTCTGGGAGCCCTCCTCAAAGGTGCTCTGCCAGTATTCCGCGAGCCCCACCCATATTGCAATGGCCCAGCCAACCATCAGCCACTCATTCCCCACCCCCCCCACCAGCCTTGATTGCAGTGCCACCCACTGCCCACCCACCTCAGGGTTAGGCACTGACACTCCCAACCTCTCCCCAACTACCTTCCAGAAATTCTCCATACTCTTGCACTCCCTCAGCCAATGTTCAGGAGTCTGCACCACCCCTCCTTCCTGCCCTACATTATAACACTCCTCACAATCAAAAAACCTGCCATCTACCAGATGACCTGCCCTAAAGTTTAGCATCACATTTCAATGCAACATCCTCCACCATACTACCCAGAGTTTTGGCAGGAGCCACCTTGCCACAACCTTACATCAAGACCAGACGCCTGCCCAGTCCCATCTCTCCCCAATCCCAGCCCCTTGCTAGGTCTCCGGCCAAAGGTCCTGCCCCAGACCCCTAAGGCACTCCATACCCTCCTCTAAGTGAAAGTCCTCGACCAGATTTCCTCCCAACAAGAGCCTGTCCTATCTCCACCTCTCCGGACCCCAGTCCTCATCTCCTTCAGTTCCTTGCCAATGGATCCCAATGGGATGGGCTCCATCTACTACTCCCCACCAGAATCCTTTGTATCTCATCCTCTGGTTACCATCCAGGGCTACCAAGGACAGTAGATCCCCTGAGCCACCCCATGGTGACACCCTCACCTCCCACAAATGCTGCATAAGGGGCACCCATTCTCCTCCTCTCAACTCACTGGCCCTCTTCATCCACCAATCCCGCAAGCAGAGTAGCCTCTTGGGTAAGTCTACCAGGCCAAGTCCTCTATAATCCACAGGTAGTACTAGTACCTCCCAACCAATCTGACTCTGGTGTCTAGCCCAGAGCCAAGAATGGGCCATCTTGAGAAGCTTCTTAACCACCCACTTAGAGAAGTCTAAATGGTAGCCCAGATACCAAAGCTTTGGCATCCAATATACATTCAGAACAGTTATCCTTCCTGCTAGCGACACCTGTCTACCACCCCAACTCGTCAGTGCTTTCCCCCATTCTACCAGCTTGTGCTCCCACTACTCCTTGGGAAGTAAAGAGCCATACACTGAGAAATAGATACCCAAGTACCATACCACCCCTCCAGCCAGAACAATTGTTCCAATGACATCCCCACCTATGACTCCTTCCCCAAGGACCATTGTCTCACACTTGTGTCAGTTGAGTTTTGCCCCAGAGCATCTCTCATACCACTCAACTGTCTCCTTCAGCATAGCCACATCTGCCACCAAGCCCAACCCAATCACCATATCATCAGCAAAGGCCCCCACCTTCCAGTTGACACCCAAGATGTTCAGTCCCCCAACTCTCTGCTGGATCTGATCCAACAATGGCTCCAGGGCAAAGGCATAAAGGATAGGTGATAGTGGATCCCCCTGAGGCACTCTCTTCCCCAAGGGGAAAGAAGCCCCCCTGTGTCCATTTGCCAGAATCGCAGCCCTACTCCCTTCCAGTAATCCAATAAGTGACTGGTACACACCAACTGGTATCCCAATGCGCTCCAGTACCTTCTCTAACCAAACTCTCCAGACCCTATCATAGGCCTTCTCCTGGTCCAGGAAGACCAAGTGGCCATTCACCCCTGCAGCCCTAGCACCTCCAATGACCCCATGAACCCATGCCATGCTATCTTGGATCAGTCAGCCCCCCACAAAGCCTTGCTGCTCCTTCCCTAGCACCTGTTGGGCCACACCCTGTAGCCTTGCCACCAGGATTTTGGTGACCAGCTTGCGGTCCATATCCAGCAGCATAATTGGCCTCCAGTTCTTCCAGTCCTCCCTATGCCCTTTGTCCTTATACAGCAGAGATACCAGCCCCAACTGCTGCCCTCCAATCCACTCCCCAGTACTGATGACCTCATCACACATCAGCGACATCTCCTCCAGAACCTCCTCTACAGATGCCATATGTTTCCAAAAGTCCCAAGGCAAACCATCCTCCCCAGGCACCATCCCCAGGATTGCGGATGCCAGCACTCGAAGGATCTCCTCTCCCAAAACTGGTTGGCCAAGATCCCCCAACCCTGCTGCAGGATCCGGGTGCCACTCTTCCAGATGCCGCTCAATGTCCTGTGCTACCTCCCCTCCCTCCTCTTTACTCCATAGGTTGCTCCAGCGGGTGCTCAGCTGGCCAAGGATCCCCTGCACACCTAATACCATCTCCCCCTCATCATTAAGGACTCCTTCCCACCAGTGTCTTGCTCCTCTAGTATGAAGGAGATGGGACAAAAACTTTGTGGGCCTTTCTCCTTCTTCCAATCCCTGCACCGCAGCCTCACCACCATAGCCTGAGCCTGTATTGCTTCCTCCTTCCTCAACAAATCCTGCAGCTCCACCACTTCCAGCTTAGCCTACTTAGCCTTCCAGCCCAAAACCTCCTCCTCCTCCAGTAGCCCAGCCCAATTCAAAAGTAGTCTTTCTAGTCTCCTAGATGCCCACTGGACTTATCGCCTCTACTGAGCATCTCGCTCCCTCCCTACTTCCCCCCAGTACCTCTGAGCTTTGGATTTCAGTCTATGCCACCTATCACCAATCCTCATCCTGGCTTGCCTCCAATTATTAACCTTGGATTATACCTCTACCACCCATACATTCCACAGGTCCACCTCACCCAGCAGCAAAGAGTTCAGATACCAATGCCCTGGCCCCTCTCTGCTCCCTCCAAACCTCTCTCCTCCCCAAATACCCCAGTGATCTGACCAAGGGCACCACTTGACCTCCATTGTCTCCCAAACTGTATTGCCCCAATACTCAGCAGTCAGAATCCAATCAATCCTAGTACCAAGTCCTCCCACCCAGTGAGTATACAGATGTCGATCCCCATCCTGAAGTTGCATGGCATCCACCAGAGAGCTGAGTCTTTCCACCTCTTCCCAGTCTACCAATCCCCCACTCCTTCCTACCATACCCCATCCCCCATCAGTTCTGTCCAGCCTACTCTCCTGGACCATATTAAAATCTCCCCCCAGACAATCCACCCCAGCCTCAACCAAGAGTCCAGAATCCTGCAGATCTCCAATCCATACCACTCAGGACCCCCTCTCAGCTGGACAGTAGAAAGATCCCACCACAATTGAGTTCCATCCAGGCCTCCGCCATGTCCCCAACACTAATCTACTACCCCAATATCCAGTGTCTGCAATGTCCCCTTTCCCCTTCCTAACCAGTATTCCCACTTTACTCTGCCAAACTGCCTCCCCCCCCCACTCTCTTGTCCATTCCAGTCCATCTTCCTCCCTCTCACATCATACATCTTGAAGTAAGAAGAGATCTACCTCCAGTTTCTTCAGCCATCCAAAAATCATATGTCACCTCCCAGTCCCCCTAAGCCCATTGACATTCAAAGAAAAAATGTTAGTTGTACTATTCGTAGTGAAATATTTGATAGTGTTGATTTCCAATATCTATAATTCCATGCTCACTTCCTCTCCAGCCAGATCCAGTTTCCGTTCCACTGCAATCTCATCCTCCACATTTTGCTATTCGTCCAGAGCTGCCAACAATTCCGCACAGTCCTCACCATCCACTATCTCCATTGATGCCCAGTGCTCCTTGCACACCACCTGCCACTTTTCCAGTCTCTTCTGCGGCCCCCACAGATAAGCTGCCCTCTCGTTAGCAATACCCAAGAGCGTTGCCTCCCTCGCCTCGGTGACCTCATACTCCTCTGCCTCCAAAAGAGCTGCTATCATCTCATCTCACAACTTCCTCACAACCTCCTCTCCTCGCAACACTCACCCCCAGAATTCCTCACTGATCACCCAGAAGTCCATCTCTCCCAGTTCCTCGGCTACCACATTCTGCAGTGCCCTCAACAGCCACTTCTCTCCCCCAACTACCTCTGCTGCCTGTGCCAAATCTGCCTCTCCTTCCTTCCTCTCCTCAGTTCGCACAGACTCATCCCAACCATCCTTGGACATATCCTCCAACTCTCCTTCTCCCACCTCGGGAACACTATACTGGATTGGATTATCATCCACCATTGCCGTGTCCACTACTGCCTCCTCTGGCCCCTATCCCCCACTCGCCTTCATCTTCCCCTCTTGCTGCCCAGCCTCCGCCCAGATGCTAGCACTCGCTCCAGCACCCTCCTCCATTGCCCCCGCCCTTTGACCCTCATCCAAACTGACCAGCAAATCCTTTTGCAGCTGTCTCCCCTTTGCCTTCTCCCAGAGCACCTTGTCCATTTGCACCTTCTTGTCCTCGATCACCTCCACTACCATCCTAGCCTCATAAGTCCTCCAAGTCCTTTGGCTCCTCTCCACAGCCCCCATGAAGTCCTCAAGTGCCTCCAGCAGGTCCTCCTCCTCTTCCTCTGACCCCTTCACCCTCAAAACCTTGCACTCCATTGGGCCCCACTTTAATGCCACTGGCCAGTCCCTAGCCTTCCCAGTATTCTCCATCCCAAACAGCCTCAGTCGGATGTCCACATCACCTGTCCTGAGCTCAGTCCCCTCCCATACCCTGAACCCAATGTTGACCACCTTGCCATACTCCTTCACCACATCCATGACCAGCCTCCTTGCCTCCTCCTTCTTCACTGTTGGCAGGTCCATAATCACCAGATGAACCACTTGTGGGTCCCAATGTATACACCTCACCATTGGCACTGAAATCCCTCCAACTACCACACCCTTCTCCACTGCCTCCAGTAGCAAACCCTCCTCTTCAAACCCCACCTCGACTGCCTCCAGCTTCTTCAAAAACTTGACTGAGGCCGCATCTTTCACCTCACTAGCCAGCAGCCCCAGCACCATCTTTGCCATCACTGCTAAGCCACGGAAGCACAGTATGACAGCGAATTCTGATCTAGATTTCTTGAGTAACAGGGCCGCCACAAGGCCTGTCATACCATCAGCCAGGTCCCTGGGTCTTGCGCCACACCCCTGTCCAGGTCCCCCATCAGCCGTCACATCTGGATTTTTTTCCAGATTGCCTGTCACACTGCCCTCAGCAGTCACCACCTCAGCCACTACACCTCCAGCCCCACTACGCTGTCCCCCCAGTGGAGAGGCCTCCTTGCCACTCAAGGTAGCAGCCACCTTCCCCAACTCCAGCCAGCCATCTAGCCCCATCGCCTGCTTTCCCATTCTGACTTTATCCACGAAAGTCATCCTCCCTCCCTCATGCAGCCTTGCACCTCCTCTGCCACCACCCCCAGCCCCGTGTCCCCTCATCGAAGCACTCGGCATGCCAATACCAGCACCTTGACCCCTCCCCACATGTTGCCAGTCAAAGGCACTAGGGCCCCCCTGCCCAGTACGCTCACCAGAATGTATGTTGCTTACCATCTTGATAGCTCCAATACTTGAAGATGTTGTTGAAAGTATTGTCTGAGTCTTATGTCACCTGAATGGTACTGGTGAAAGATGTTGATGTTTTCATACCATATCAGATCTACTGTTTAATAGAGTTGAAGGGGCCTAAATAGGCCAGCCAGTAGATGAGGATAGAAACATTCCACCATTGAGATTTAACTTTAGATAGAGGGGGGTATAAGTTGCCTATCTCCAGATAGACTATGGGGAGTTTGAAGAATTGGATACTATTGACAGCAAGGGTCCACCAGCTAATGAACCCATCAGACCTGGAAGAACACTGATATTCAGAACTAGACTAACTATACAGCTACCCCAAGGAACTTAAATCTAGCTGACCTCAAGGTCTGAACTTACCAGATGAGGAATAACCATTGAAAGAGGAATTATAGACTCAGGATATATAGGCAAAATCAAAATTATTCTGCACAACAGTAGTACAGAATGGCACCAAATTATTAGGAGATAGAAGATTGCTCAAGCAGTCTTCATGAGAGTCAAGACCCCTCAATTGTAAGAAGTCTCTGAACTGACTGAAGAAACATTACAAGCCAAAGAATTTAGAAGCTTAGACAAGAAGGAAGTATATCTCTTTTAGATCAATCACCTTAAAAGGAATGTCCCTCATCAAGTATATTACCAATCAGTCAAACTGTACAAGAATCTCATCCTGGAGCCTGGAGAGCAAACCACCTTCAAAATCTTTGCATCTCCCAATCCCAGGAATCTTTTCTTTAAACTTAATGAAGATATTCCAAACCTGGACATTGAAGGACACACATTCTCTCATAAGATAATTCCAGTACACTCTTGAGCAATCAACCAGAGCTAGGAAAGCATCATCTTGTCAAAAAGAACTATCATAGGACATTTAGTATCCTTTCTCAACCAAACCCATAGAGAAGTATATCAGCTAAACCTATCAAGAACAGCAAAAGGTCCCACAAGAAAGGAAAGGCCCCTCTGCGACCAAGGAGACAGTAAAGCCTTCCACCAACATTAGAGAAGAATTAATACCCCAGCAATAGCAACAACTAGTAGAACTTCTCAAGATATCTTTACTACCAATTATAGCATCCTGCCATACAACCCATCATACCACTATAGTATAAATACAGGAAATGCAATACCCATCTGGCAGAAATCCTATAGAATACCCCATCACTTAAAGATATTTGAAAAGGAATACATTCAGGAACTCCCAAACAATGGAGTCATCTGACCCTCAACTAGTCCTTGTATCAGCCTTATACTTATGGTATCAAAGAAAGGAGGATGTAGACTCTATATAGACTACAGAAAACTCAATGCAGTTACTGAAAAGGATGCCTATCCTTTGTCCAGAATTGATGATCTGTTAGATCAGTTATAAGATATCAGATATTTCAGCAGTATGGACCTTTTTACAAGATTCTATAAAATCTCTATAGACTCCAAGGATATTCAGAAAACAGCCTTTCTTGCTCTAGAAAACTATTTGAGTACCTTTGAATGCTTTTTGGACTTTACAATATACCTCTTACCTTCTAGAGATTGATGAACTCTATCTATACCCCCCTGATCCACCACTGTCTAATTGTATATAGAGATGATTTAAACATTAATTTAGCAAATTTCAAGGAACACCTGCACTATCCAGAAGAATTCTTCAAGCTTATCCACAAGAATCATTTGAGACTCAATGTCTAGAAATACTACTTTGGAAAACATAAACTTGAATTCCTTTAATTTATATTTCAAAAGAAGAAACCTATATAGACTCAAGAAAATCAAGAAGATCAACAATTGGCCAGTATCTAAGACCCTAAAGGAAACACTATCATTCCTGATACTAGTGTCCTTCTATAGAAGATTGATCAAGGACTTTGTCAAAATTGCTGATCCAATTTGAATTCTTCTTCAGAAAGGAGTACTTTATAAATAGATAGAATTATAAGAACTAGTCTTTAAGAAACTCAAGCACTGCATGATCACAGTACCAATTCTTGTACACCCCAATCTACAGAAGCCATTTATCTTATATACAGATACTTTCAAAGATGGTCTCAGAACAGTTCTAGCCTAAGAAGGACCTGATCAATAGTACTATATAATAGCTTATACATACTGAGCTATCAATCAGCAGCAAACCAACTATGGTAGCACTAAACTGGAATGTCTTACAGTCATATAAGTGGTCACTCTGTTTAAGCATTATCTCATTTGAAAAAGATTTACCCTGATAACTGATCATGCAGCCCTCAAATAGATATTCAACTACAAGGAACCTACAGGAATCCTAGCCTACTGGATCCTTATCCTATAGGATTACAAAATCACCATTATCTACAAAGTAGAGAATGCTCACAACAATATTGATGTCCTTTCTCACTAACTCCAATAACCTAGAAGAAGGGTGTACAAAGGAACTATACTCTAAAGAAAGCTCCTCAGACCATAAAGGCAAAAGAAGATCTCATCCAAAAAGAGCATCAGAAAGCCCACCAAGGACAGGCAAATATAGAAGAAAAGCTACAAACAACATACCAACATTGGCCCAACCTCAGAATATAAGTCTAGGACATACTCAAGAAATGTGATATCTGCCAAAAGTATTAAGGAAGAAAGAACTATCAAGCACTACTACAACCAATCATACCACTAGACAACATCTTTCAGAGATGGGGAGTAGATGTAATTGGACCTCTACCAGTTATACTAGGAAGGAATAAGTACATCCTTATATTTGTAGAATATCTGACCAAGTAGTCTGAAGCTTTCACAATAGAAATCACAGATGCCTTGATCATTGTAGGCCTCCTCCATAAACTCACACTCAGATATAGACCCCTAGAAGAACTCATCTCTGACTGAGGCACAGAATTCATCAACAACATAATTATAAGTTATATCTAAATTTACAAGATCCACCTCAAACAGACCATATTATACTATCCTCAGAACAATGATATGATAGAATGAATGAACCAGACTATCAAGGAAGAACTTGTCTAAGTCAATCCTACCAACTGAGACCTCTGCTTACTTGAGATCCTATGGGAAATTCAGAACACCCCAGCTGTCTCAATCGAACAAAAGCTCTTTGAGATAATTTTTGCCTAGAAAACCAGAACTGCTGACCATAAGAACCTCAGAGATCTTCTCAAGAAGACAGAACAGTTATATGTATAATCAAGTATGAGTCCAGATTATTAAGACTCAAGAGAGACAAAAGATGTACTATGACCAGAAGTAGAAGGACCAGAAGATCAAGATTGATGATCAAGTACTAGTTTGAAGAAGTATAATTGAAATCAACTTTGCTGCCAAACTGGAGCCTAAATGAAAAGGACTTTATCTTATATATAATATTAGAGGAACTAGCATCTATTTAAGAAGTATGGATGGATGAACCCTGAGGACACCAGTATACATCAACTACCTCAAGATAAATCTCTCTCCTCACCATGAACCAGACAATTGACCAGTATCTCCAGACTCTTTTCTTAAGTTCATTCCAATAACTTCTAGTTTTCCTTTTACAATTCTGCCAAGGAAATAAAAACCCCCTCCAACAAATCCAGACCCACCAGAAGAACCTCACCCTGGCCAGACATTTACTACAAGTTCACCAGCTATAGGCCTACTATGTAATTGGAGAATAGTTGTAGAACCTTCTAGCTGTAGACCCAACTTACATCCGAAACTCTACTGGCCTAACCTGAAAAAACACTACTGCTGTAGACAGATTATACACAATCTACAAATGAAATATCCCAGTACTAATATAGATGCAATTCTCTCTGAATGACATACAAAACATAAGTCCTGCCACCTATTGGAGTATTATTAACCATATCAAAATCCTATTCCTAGAGGAAGAAGAAGAACTCCTTGAATAGAGTGACTCATCCAAATGAAGACACTGGTTCAGGTATTGATGCTGAAGATGATTGTGTATATTGGAATAATGACTAAAGGATAGTCCAAGAACAGATCATCCTTTAGTGGGGGCTGATGTGATGAGCAGCAGAATTGAATTGCCAAAATTATAAATTAGTCACATACTATATATATCTAGTATACTAAGCAATCAATACTGCTTTACTGTGCCAATCTGTATAATTAGCCAGAGATACCAGAAATAGTATATTTACCTATACCAAGTGGATATACTATACTGAGTAGATATACTGAACCAAGTAGATATATTGTACTAAGTGGGTACACTGTACCATCCAGGTATACTTACCATATATAGCAATCTATAATTAGCAACATAGTAACCAGATATTAACCACAACTGTATAAAATACCCCAGAGATAAGAGGGAATAAACCTCAGTCCAGAATGCACTGGGCGACCACCTTTCTCCGGTAACATTCAGGTTACACAACCTTTTGGCAACACTTTTGACACAGTTTCTGGAGACAAGCTACTAGTATTATGGCAACCAACATGCACTCTGAGGTGCGTACTGGGCAGGGTGGCCCTGGTGCATTCGAATGGCAGCAAGTAGGGAGAGGCCCTGGTCTGGGGGGCAGTATGAGGGGTCTGCTGGCGGGAGGACGTAGTGGCGGAGGGGGTGGAACAGGAGGTCAAGGATCTGGCAGGGTGAGCTTCGCAG
>RBNI01007568.1:0-10178 GCA_003990745.1 Jimgerdemannia flammicorona | reverse complement strand
CTGACGACTGGGGCCTCACCCCGCTACCCGCCAAAAGAAGCCGAGAGTGTCACCTACCACCTAACTGCATCGCACCAATCAAAAGGCCCCACCGAAGCAGCACCTGCCCCAGCCCCGATGACCGCCCCCAGCCTGGCACCCTACTGGTCCACCGTAATCACCCTTCCTCCTATCTGTGACGGCCATCTCCCCTCCCATCCCGACTCCACCCAAAAAGCAGTCACCTACGCCAGCGCCGTGCTCGCCGGGAAGCTCGCCAAAGCTCAGAGGGCCCCACTACAGGCACCGAATAACCTGCAGGTAACCTACACTGGCACTTGACGCCCAAGGTCGGCCGACACCCTACGCAGCCCATGACACACCAGAGACGACACCTTGTTGATGACGGCAAAAGGAAGAAAGCACCACACCAAAACGGGTACACCCCAGATGCAGCCAGAGGTACCAGAGACCACGAAAAAGTGGAGAAGACACCGATCGGACACCGATAAAGGGGCAACACATCACCATTGCCTCCCTCCCACTGCCCTGCAACAGGTACAGCAAACCAACCCGAGGTAGAGGGGGTATAAGTTGTGGAAAAGGAACTCGGAAGGTTGTCTACCAAACCTTGTGACCAGTAAGGTAGCGGAGAAAGGAGCCGTCTAATAACTAAAACTACTAAGTTCCAGGGTCAGCACTGATGGTTGTACAGGTTCAGGATGCTGGTATAATTCAATATTACATCAGAATACTGGTGCTGGCACAATTTCGTGTCACCTCAGAATGCCAGTACTGGTATTATCCAGTGTTACATCAAAATACTGGTACTGGCATTATTTAGTGTAACAAAGAACTTAGAGCAGAAAGTTCAGAATCATGGGGGCTTCATCATTATCATCATCACTGAAGCAGATGAGATCCACGAATTTGTCGTTTTTACATACTTTGATGCCATGCAGGATGACGTCACCACCAATGATGTCATCATGTTTGGCAGGGAAATCAGGGGCTCTCTAATCTATGAGGTTCTCTTCTACAAAATAGGGGACAAATGTGGGGTCTTGGGGAGATCTATGTAACTCAGATGCTTGGGTCTTAGAATACTGAGATTAATCCTTGCAGGAATTGGTCTGGGTTGTCTTGGAGAATGGGGTGCCAGAAGTCTTCTACTTCATCACTATTGAGGGTGATAGTGGACTGGGCTTCTGTAGCCACCCTGGCTTTTAGTGCATTGATATGGTGAGATGATAGGTCTCTGAAATCTGAGACTCTAACATACTCCAAGTTGGGGATTGACCATAGTACATGTCTGAAGATCTGATGGATCTTCTTAGCTATTCTTGCCTTGCATATATCCATGAGAGTGGTATCTTGTAGCTCTTGAGGGCTGGCCTGTAGGAACTCCTGGCAGAGGAGGTTTCCTATTTCATACTCCTTCCATATTTGGAGATATTTGGTAGCAATGGTGATCCTTGTTTCCATTTTACAGTAGTAGAGGATAAAGTGATAGTGATCTGCAGTACCCAGGTTGACACTAGGAGTCCTTCTTGAGCAGGTCCTTATGGCTCTTCTGATGTCTTGGAACATCCTTTCCTCAACTGAGATACCTTAGTAATTCCTTGATCTTGAGGTTTGGTGGGTGGCAGGAATTTCATTTATAGTAAGTCTTTGAGCTATTTTGGGATTGGTGGGTCTTATTGGCTACTGCTACTGCAGTTCCTTGATCCTTCTTTTATATTCTTCAGGATGCTTGTACTGTGGTCACAATGACTCACAGTTAGTCATCATTGCTCATCTCATATACCATATGATCTTCTTGTACTCTGATCTGGTGGCTTGTAAGGAAAGACTATCTGCTGTGCTGATGTCATCATTCTGGGGTCACTGTTATATTATATATTGAAAACACCTTCAAAGAAAGAATAATACTACTCTTAGATCTAATTATTATTAATTAAAAATTAGAATATAAAGTTAATTATATTTTAGATTATAAGGACTATCTATTTAGATGAGCTACCAAGCTCACCTAATACTATCTCATAAATAAAAGAGATATCTTAAATATAACACTATCTGAAAAAAAGAAGATAATTTTTTGCCAAATATAAAAGCAGTAGTAACCTAATACAGATATCTGATATAATGGAAATTTTAAAGAATTTTCAAAAAACAGCCATATCTCTGAATATCTCTAATAAAGAGAAGTATAAATAATCTAAACAATCCTATATGGTATTATATAGTGGGTACTAAGTTCTCCAAGTATATCAGATTCTCTTCAAGGTATATCTCTTAGACCAATCACAAGTTTCTTATAAGCAAGTTCTATTGGAGTATTTTCCTAAGATCTTATAGTCCTCAAACTTCTTATCTTTAAACTGTTCTGTTATCTCTTGGATTTTCTTACTTGGAATTGAGTAGAGGACTAGAACTTCTATACTTCTTGAGTAGTTGGATACTTGAATGCTTGAGTATTTTTAATACTGATTATTTGAATACTGACTTTATTTCAAAGGAAATGAGAGGGGTATTTATATAAAATATAATTCAATAGTTGCTATGTTATAAAACTAAATATAGATCCTAATAACTATAAGATATTTAAACATAGAAAACTTCTGGTTGTAAGTACAAATTCAAGTATCTGTATAATTTATTATATAATATCAGAATGTTAAAATAATTTCTAACAGTTACAGAAGATCAGAATGCTAGAATAATTTCAACAGTTGTACAAAGAACTTAGAGCAGAATTTTCAGAATCCTGGAGACTTCATCTTCATCACTGTCATTAAGACTAGAGATCAGGGACAGGATGTCTTTAAGAAAATAAGATTGGTGAATATTTCTATAAGTATCTCATCTGTTTTGTATATTTTATATATTTTATATATTTTACATATTTTGTATGTTTTGCACATTTCAATTAGCAGGATGACATTATCACCAATAATATCATCATGTTTAGCAGTAGAGGGGGGGGCAAGGAGATCAGGAGCTCTTCAATCTATAATATTTTTCTCCATAAAGTAGGAGACAAAGATGAGATCTTGAGGGGGTCAAACCTGGATACTGGGGCCTTAGAATACTGAGATTAATCCTTATAGGAATTAATCTGAGTTGTCCTCAAGGATGGGATTTCAGAACTCTTCTCTCTTATCACTTTTGAGAGTGATGATAGATTGGGCTTCTGTAACCACTATGGCCTCCAGTATATCTGTGCAGCAGGCTGACAATTTCTTGAAGTCTGAGACTCTGGTATACTCCAAGTTGGGGATTGATCAAGGTACATGCCTGAAGATCTGATGGATCCTTTTGGCTACTCTCAATTTATATGCATCTATAGGGGTGGTATCTTATATCTCTTGAGAACTGACCTGAGGGAATTCCTGGCAAAGAAGGTTTTCTATTTTGTATTTCTGCCACATCCAGAGACATTCAGTAGTGGTAGTGATCCTTGTTTCCATTTCATAGCAGTAAATAATAAAGTGATAAGGGTTATCAGTACCCAGATTGAGGCTAGGAATCCTTCTAGTCTGAGTCCTCATGACTCTTCTGATATCTTAGAACATCCTTTCTTGGACTGAGAAGCCTTGGTAGTTCCTGAACCTTGTGGTTTGGCAAGCAGTAGGCATTTTATTTATAGTGAGTCTTTTAGACTATTTTAGGATTTTATAAGTCTTGTTTGAGTTACTGCTACTGTAGTTTCCTGGTCCTTCTTTTATATTTCTTGAGATATCCATCTTATAGTCATCATGACTTATAGTTTGTCATCATTACTCATCTTATAACCTGGGTGAATTATACTATATAATCTTCTTGTACTCTGATCTAGTAGCTTGTAAGGAAAGGCTGTCTCTTATAATGATGTCACTATTCTGAGGTCACTATTATAATAGATTACTCACTACAATATGAGTACCCAGTAAAGATACTAAGAATAAACTAAAAATAAGATTACTACTACTGTCTTTATAACTATTGAATACTAATAGAATTCTATCAAACTATTCTCTATCAATATATAAATCTCTGGAGACTCAGACTCAGACTCAAATAAAGCCCAATAATATCTTGAAAGAATTTAGTATTTTCAGATCTTCTGTTATTAATAAAAATTAAAGAAGTACTATAAGATCAGATATCTTATCAATAAATCACTCTCAGTAGTGCCAAGTAATAAGCCTGCTTTTTTTTATTGATAACTATACCTATTTTGTCACCAAGAGACTTTATATTCTTTTTTATACTCAACTTCAAGTCCTTGATTACTTCTATAAAGTATCTCCTGAGAATATGACCAATTTAAATAATAAATAATAAAGCAATATTATCTTTTAAGTAGTTCAGTATACTGTCTTTCAGTTTGATGAATATCTAGAGTTTAGTGATAAATCCAATGAGTAGGTTCAGATAAGAAAGAAAGGATGTAACAAATTATTACATATAAGCCACTAGAATTTCTAACAGAGATTTCAATAAAAATTTCTATAGAAATTCTTACAGAATTTTCAACTAATAATTATAAATACTAAATATAGTATAACTATATATAGACATACCCAGCATACTATATTTAATCATAGCTTCAAATTGGTATAAATACTCTCCATCCTGAGTATATTATAATCTTAGCATCACTTTTTTTAAATATAAAAATAAAGTAGTATTCTTAATATAAAACCCTCAGATCTAATTTGTTAATAATTTTAAGTCTGATTAACTTGGAATATAAGTATGGTACTTTCACTAATATAAGAACCTAAAAGTGATGACTTACACATCTTTCTCCACTACAATTCATGTTACACACACTTTCACAACATACTTTCAAGTTGTTTATTAGAGAAAGATACTAGGAAAATGTCAAGCAGCAAGTAAGCTGAGGTGCATACCAGGTCAGGTGGACCTGGGGCTTTCGACTGGCAGCATGTTGGGAGGAGACATGGGCTGGGGATGGGGTCTTTCGGTGGCTCGAGTGGACAGGGCAGCTTGGGTAGTAGAGGTGGCACTGGTGGGGGGGCTGGAGGGCAGCAGGGGCAGAGCTTTGCAGATACGCTGAGGACTGGGGGCTGGCCAATGGGAGCCTGCAGGTATCAGGATGGAGGGAAGGGAAAGCAGAAGGCTGAGGTTGCTGGGGGAGCTGGGCCTTCACTGGGGGGAGGTGGGGGAAGTGGAGGGGCTGCTGGGGGTAGTGGTGGGACTGCTGATGGTGGCATGACAGCGAATCTGGAAAAAAAAAGAGATGAGACAGCTGATGGCCAGAGGGGACAGGGGTTCCTGATGCGGAAGGGGGATCTGGCAGATGGTGTGACAGGGCTGGCGGTGGCCCCGTTACTCAAGAAATCAATCTCAGAGTTTGCAGTGACCTTGTGCTTCCAGGGCTTGGCGGTGACGGCAAGGATGGTTCTGGGGCTTGTCTCGAAGCAGGTGGTTGGGGTGGCTTCGGTGAAGTTCTTGAAGGGGCTGGAGGGGGTCGAGGTGGGCTTTGAGGAGGCGGGTCCACTGGATGAGGTACTGAAGACTGGTGTTGTAGTCGGGGAGGTGGTGGTCCCCATGGTGTGGTGCTTGTGATGGAACCCCAGGGTGGTGCAGCTTCTGGTGAAGGGGGTGCCCATGGTGACTAAGGAGGAGACGAGGAAGAGGGTGGAGGAGGTGATGATTGGGTATGGTGACATAGTGGACATCGGCTTTCAGGTGTGGGAGGGGACTGCGATCAGGACGGAAGACGTGGATGTAAGGATTTAGTTGGCAGGAAAGGAGGCCACAGGGAAGGGGAGTGACTGGCCCTCAGTGCTGATGTGGGGGGCCTTTGTCTGCAAGGTGTCGCAGGTGAAAGAGAGTGAAGAGGAGGAGGAGGACTTGTTGGAGACACTGGAGGAGTTGGGTGGTGCTGTTGAGAGGAGGGCGAAGGTCTGGAAACTATATGAGGAGTCGACACATCTGGAGGTGGTGGGTGGGAAGCATGTCCGTATGGATAAGAAGCAGTGGGAGTGGGCCCAGGGACACAAGAGGCAGAGAGAGCTGTTGGCGGGTATGGCGGGAGAGGTGAAGAAGACAATGGTTGGTACTGAGGAGTCTGGAGGCGCTGAAGCCAGCATCTGGGCTGGGAAAGGAGGAGAGGAGGTAGAGGCAAAGGAGGTGGGGGTTGGGGGGGTGCTGGGCAAGAACCCCTTCACTGATGGTACCTTCGAAGTGTGGGAGCTGGAGCTGGATACCACCCCCCCCCCACTTATCAGGAGGGGCCCGGTTGGGAAGAGAGGGAAGATGGAGGATACAAGGATGCGGGGGACCCAGCAGGTGTGCTTTGGGGTTCCCAATGTAGGGCAAGGGGGTCAGGTAGTGGCGGTTGGTGAGGACGAGCTGGTGGATGTTCCTGAGGAGGAGTGGGATGAGGCTGCTAGTGTAGGAGCTGACACTACGATGCTGGAGGCAGGGCGGCCAGGGACCCCAGGAGGGAAGGAGGTGGGGAACCTACTGTGGATGTGCAAGGTAATGGACAATCTCGCAGCAGAAGCTTTGGGAGACGTAGACTTGCGAGCGATGCCTGAGGAGCACTGGGCAAGGATTCTGCGGGGGGATGGAATGGTGGAGGCACTGAAGGTGGAGATTCTGGATATTTTCCTGGAGGAGGAGGGGTATGAGGTTGATGAGGTGAGGAGAGCGGAACTTGGAGTAGTTGCTGGTGAGCGGGCAGTCTACTGCTGGGCAGAGCATTATGGTTTGCAGCTCTGGCAGAAGGCCTGTCTGGAGTATCGTGAGGAATTTGAGGAGTGTGAAGATGGGGCCATGGTAGAACTTCTGGGAGCATTGGAAGCACAGGAAGCAGGGGAGAGGGAGCGGGCTGCTGAACATAACTTAGACTTGGTGCAGGAGGAGCGGTCTGCAGACTTGTAGAGGATGGGGCCATGCTATATCATTATTCCTTATGAACAGTACAACCAACATTTTCTCTTTGAATGTGAATGGGTTACGGGGCTCTGGGCGGTGCAAGAACATTTTTACTTGGCTCAAGGGATTGGAGGCTGATCTCTTTTTACTGCAGAATATTAGATGTGAGGAGGAGGATGATCAGGTAGAGTGGACTAGGGAATGGGGTGAGGCTGCAGCTTGGTTTGGAAAGGTAGCAATTTTGGTGAGGAAGGGTAGAGGAGAATTGGGGGAAATCAGGAGCTGGGGAGATCACTTGGTCTGAGGAGACTGGCACCGGCCAGGGTGGGAGTCTGTGAAGGTGGGCTCCTGCTACTGCCCTGCGGCTAGAGGGGAGAGAACTGCATGGATTAGGGAGCTGCTGGAGGAGGGCATTCTCTTAGAGGAGGGGGTCAATGTGCTCGGTGGGGATTTTAATATGATTCGGGATCAGCATCTAGACAGGACGGATGGAGGGAGGAATGCTGGGGGCAGAAGTGGAGGTCTGGATGCATGGGAAGAGGTGGAGATGTTGAGCTCTTTGGGGGATATGGGCAGAACCAGGTGGGGTGATGCAAGGGTCTACACACATTGGGTGAATGGCTTGGGCACAAGGATTGATTGGATTCTGATGGTGGAGTGCTGGGGGTCAGATGTTTGGAAGATATTGGAGGTGGAGTGGTGCCCATGGTCTGATCACTGGGGACTTTGGGGGCAGGGGCGGTTTGGGGGGAGTGGAGATGGACCTGGACATTGGCACCTTAACTCCTCCCTACTGGCTGAGAAGGGGTTGTGGAAATTGTGGGTGGCGGATATTCAGGCGAAAGTTTTTGCCTGGCGGCATGAGGGTTTGCTAGTGGCTGTCCGCTGGATGAGATTGAAAGAGGCTGTGAGGGTTTATTGGGGAGAGGCTGGTAGGGAGGCTGGGAGGCAGAGGAGGAGGCACACGAGGTGTGCTTCCAACAGGCTGAGGAGATTACAAATGGATTGGATGGATCTGCTTACTGTTGTTGGGGTGGAGGATTGGAGGATCGAGAGAGCGAAATTGGAGATTGTGGAGTTACAACAGGTGTTGCAGGAAGAGGAGGAGAACCATATGCAGGGCATGGCTGCTAGACTACAGTGGCAGGGGCTTGAGGAGGGTGAGCGGCCTACTGGATACCTATCAAGACTTCTCAAAGCCAGGAGAGTGCAACATCGGTGGGATGGGATCCTGGATGCTGATGGGGATATGATACATGGCACACAACAAATCCTAGGGGTGTTAAAGGAGAGATGGCAGGGCTTGTGGAGTGAGGAAGAAGGGGGTGCTGATGAAGCAGAGATTGCAGACACACTGGAAGAGTGGGGGCCGCCACAGGTAGATGGACTGGGGGAATTGATCTTACCGGTGCAGGGGGAAGAGATTCAGAGTGTCCTGGCAGCAACTAAACTAGGGATGGCACCTGGGGAGGATGGCCTGCCATGGGACTTCTGGAAGAAGATGGTTGATGTCCCTGGAGTTTTGGGGGAGATGGCTGCTCTCTGTGACCATGTCCTTCAGAGTGGTGAGTGGGTGGGGGAGCAGGATCTTGGGCTGGTGGCCTTATTGTACAAGGAGAAGGGGAGGAGAGAAGACTGGAAGAACTGGAGACTGATCATGCTTCTGGATATGAACAGGAAGATAGTGACTAAGGTGATCATCGCAAGGCTGCAGGGAGTCACCCAACAGGTGTTGGGGGAGGAGCAGTGGGGCTTTGTTGGGGGCAGACTTATATGAGATGGGACTGCATGGGTTTATGGTGTAATTGAAGGGGCCCGGGCCTGTGGCCTGGATGGAAGGTTGGTCTTTTTGGACCAGGAGAAGACCTACGACCATATACGGTGGGTGTGGCTGGGCAAGGTGTTGGACCGAATTGGAGTGCCCCCAAGATTTAGCGCCTCTATGTTGAGTCTGCTGGAGAGCAGTCGGGCAGCTCTGACATATAATGGTCACCGTGGGAGGGCATTTTCCTTGGGAAGAGGAGTTCCTCAGGGGGATCTGCTGTCCCCTATTCTTTATGCCCTTTCACTGGAGCCATTGATGGATAGGATTCGCCGGAAGGTGGCAGGACTCTCTATATATGGTATAGTGTGGAAGGTGGGGGCCTTTGTGGATGATATGGTGGTTGAACTTGGGGATGTGGCAGATGTAGAGGTACTACAGGAGACTGTGGAATGGTATGAGACCCACTCGGGGGTGAAGCTCAACTGGCATAAGTGTGAGATAATAGTGCTTGGGAATGGGCTAGTGGGTGGGGATGTCATTGGAACAATTGTCCCTACTGGTGAGGCAGTGCAGTACTTGAGCATCTTCCTCTCTGTATATGGTTCTGTCTTGCCACGAGGGTGGTGGGAGAGCAGGGTGAACACTTGGGGGGAGGCCCTTCGAGGATGGAGAGGTCACCATATCTCTCTAGCAGGGCGAGTGGCAATTTTGAATGTTTACTGGTTCCCCAAGCTGTGGTATGTGGCATATCACCTCGACTTCCCAGCATGGGTAGTGAAGAAGCTGATGAAGATGACTAGGGATTGGATTTGGGCGGGGAGGAGGTCCCAGGTCAGTTGGGATACTCTTGCAAGGCCGGTAGTCAGGGGAGGTCTTGGGCTGGTGGACTTTCCTAAAAGGCTGCACTGTTTGCGAGCTTGGTGGTTGAAAAGAGCTGTGGAACTGCGGGGTGGAAGCTGGGTGCCTCTGATGCAGAAGGTATGGGAGATGCAGACATCTCCTCGGGGGTCCTCTGGCAATCTGCTCTCTTTGGTGGGGCTGAATGGGACTCGGCAGTTGAGGTTTAAGGGCTTTTGGTGGGGCGTGGCTGATGGAGCACACCGAATTGGCCTGCGCTGGCAAGGCAATGAGGGGGAGGCAGTGTGGGGGCCGAATATGTGGCATTGGGATAGATTGCTACTGGGAGGTGCTCCACTTGCTACATTTGATATTGGGGAAGGGGTAGAGTGCCAGCAGGGGCTTGGCCAGGATCTTTGGCCAAGTGGCTAGCAGGGGGTAGGGATCAGCGAGGAGTGGGACTGGGCCAGTGTTTGGTCTTGGAGTACAGAGGTATGGCGGTGGCTTCCCCCCAAGTTCTGGGTGGTATGGGGGAGAATGTTGCAGAGGAATGTCATGCTGATTTTCCATTCAGGGCATTTGGTGGATGGAGGACAATTTGAATGTGAGGAGTGTTATGATGTTGGGAGAGCTGGGGGTTATGTACAGATGCCAGAACATTGGCTAGGAGAGTGCGAGGTTCTGGGGGACTTTTGGGCTG
>RBNI01007567.1:0-10179 GCA_003990745.1 Jimgerdemannia flammicorona | reverse complement strand
TTATTAATGATTAATCTAAGTTACATCATATGGCTGTTATATATAATCAGTATAGTATGACTGCTAAAACTATAATAGGACTCTAGAGAGCTTAATTTTTATGATTATGATTACTTAGTTAATTTTGATTATATGAATAAGATCTTTAGATTAGTAGTTATATAGTTATGAATGCAATTCAAACTTCAGCAAAGTGGCTGAGAGCTGCTTAACATTATGCAGAACAATCATGCAATTTCCCCTTGGCGGACTTAGTTTAGCTCATTTCATGCAGTTTCTTGTCCCTTTCTATGCCAAAGATAACTTAGCTAGTGGTGTTTTAAAAATATGCCAATCATTAATGTGAGTTAGTAACAATGTAATCTGTTCAGCAACTGAGTATTTGTCGCATCTCAGCTAGTCAGGCATATACTATGCCAAGTTGCAATTAGTCACTAGTATTTACAATCAGTTCACATACCACATTCACAATACCCCCAATTCACACTTAGTCTCATGGTCCTTTGGAACCAGCTATAGCCCCAAGACTGGTTGCCCCCCTAGCCCCCTTACATAAACCTCACCCCTCCCCCATTCCCAATCTATCTGGCCTACGTGCTTGTCACAAAGAACAGCTAGTCACACTGTGTCGTGAATATCATCTGCCAGTCGAAGGTCAAAAAGCTACACTAGTTATGCATCTCAACTCGCACCATCGAAGTCCTGACCCTCCACCTCAGCTGATTATTGGAGAGCAAGCTAAAGATGCCCTTATTGAATACTTAATCCCTACTTTAGTTGGGCACCTTGCAACATATCCGTCCATCATACTGACAGGTCCCAACTTAATTACTCTGCTAGTATCAGGGCTACCGGTGGGCTTATTACAGGCAATTCCTCTACTGGCCACTACTCCTCCCTCAGCCATGGCCCCCTTTATGCTGCCACCTCCCATGACAAGGTTGACATCACAATCACTGCCAAATCTACAAAGTGGTAAGTCTTCCTCGTCTCTCATTTCGGGTGCCATGCTTCAATAGAATTGGGTACCGCCCAACTTGCTGGCATCACTAGATGTGGGCAACTATCAGATTCTATCTGAATGGACCAGCAGCACTCATATTTCATGATCAAGCAGCCACAAAAAAGCAGATATACACATGCCTGACTGCGACCTAGAACTACCACTGTGGCTCGAAGCCATCTTTAATATCTGAGGTGCTCTACTGGCTCTGGGTACCACCTGATCAACCTTACATGCATCCCATGCTCCTCAACTTCTTGCTCACGTAATCTTTATCATTAAAGTGATAAATGATCATTATGACTGGGTGGCACTTCAACGCTTCGACCGTCAAGTTCATACACTCAAGGCCTCCTTCCCTGACTTGGACATCGGCAATCCAGACATGGTTTGCCATACATTCGAGACAATCATCGGCCAACCTTCCTCAGCACCCTTAGCATACTAACGTCGCTCTACGTTCTCCTATGCTGGATCTCATGTGGTGGGAAGTTCATCAACTGCCCACCCGGCTGGTGGCCCAAAACTGGTCTCGTCCACCAATCTCTTGTGCTTTCGATGTGGGGTGTGGGGACATGCCATCAGCTCCTGCACCCAAACCCCACTCCAGCATCCTACTTTCCCATCCAAGCCAGACAATTCTATCTACCCAGATGGTGCAGCAAGCTTGGTCTGTCGTAACTTCAATGGCTCTGGTTGCTCCTATTGAAACTGCAGTTGAGTGCATATATCTATGGACCTCACACAGCCCCAGCTTGCTCTGCTCGCCATGACTAATCTCTTGATTCCCCCCACTTCTAGTCACTCAACCACCCTGTACCATTTTAAGGAGTGGAAAAGGGTACTGTGTTCGCATCCAAACCAATCACTCATTCAGTACCACCTAACAGATCTCTACCACAGTTATCAGCACAGAAATCACTCTCACCCTGAGCTTCGCATCGACCTCATATCCGACAACCTTACCTCTACTTACCAGCACCAAGAAGTTCTCTCCACCAACATTCTCACCGAGCTAGCTGTAGGTCACTATCTTGGCCCATTTTCGTCTCTCTCCTCCATACCACCAGAATTCCACCCCTTTCGCAATGCACCCCTCAGTGCCATTCCTAAGAAGCACTCGTCCAAATTTCATACTATACAACATCTATCCTTTCTCTATGGGAGTTCAGTCAATAACGAAATCGATCCTGAGGAGTTCTCAATCCAGTACCAGTCCATTCAAGCCATCATTCTCCTTCTCCTCTCAGTTGGCTTGTTGAGATTACAGGTTATAACTCGATATAGACAATTTGTGGCGCAGGGGCATTGGGGTGATATTATCAACAAATATGTAAAAGCACGTTACTTGAGTGATCAATAAATATCTCTCTCTCTCTCTTTTTCCTCTCCTCCAAAAGTTCACAACAAAGGTTATGAGCCCCGGTTAGCGGATAATATACACACCTCTTTAATATATGCTACACTACAATGTACGAAGATGTCAACCCCAGGAAGCCCAAACTCAAGTATTGCGGCACTAAGCCTGGCAAGTAACACAAGTGGAGCGGGTACTGGCGTGGGTACCACAGTCTCTCCGGTGATGGCTACGATGACAAGAAGGATGATTCCTGTCTTCAATAGTAAGAATTACACCATATGGGCATACCATATGAGGAACCTCTTGGAGGAATGTCATCTAGAGAACTATTGGAAGCCACAGGCATAAATAACAAGATACGACCCAGCATAGGATCGCAAGGCATTGAAACTTGTTATGGATGCTATGATAGCGAATGAAGCCTGGGAGACCCTATGTGACCATCATCAATAAGCATCAACATCCAACAGATTCCACCTGAAGGGACAATTATTTACCCTATGGATGAAGCCCAAGGAGAGCATTCAGGAATATGCCAACCGTGTCAACAATCTGATGAACCAGGTGAACTCACTTTCTATGCCAGCAGATCTCATCAGGGAGGAAGACAAGGTCCTGGCTCTTATACGAGGCCTCTCAGATGCATATAACATTGTCATATCCACTATGCAGGAATCCGATAAGCTTTCGGACTACAAGCACGTCATCACGAGCCTATTAAACGATGAATCGAGGCAGAATAATGGCACAAATGAAGATTACGATGAGAAAGCATTCTATGGTACATGTGGTTGAGACAAAGGAAAGCCAAGTAAAGGATGAGGTCAACGAGATGGTCAACACACCAAGTTTGGCAGTAAGTACTTCTACTGTCATAAGCCCGGACATTGCATCCAAGACTGCAATCTAAAGAAGAAAGAAAAGGGAGACCAATGTGGTCAGGCAAACGTCGTGGACACCAACAATCAGAGTGGTGATGGGATGTTTTTCGTAGAGGCAGAGAGCTGCCAATATGCAAATATAAGCATGAGCACTAATGTGTATAGCGAAGAAGTTTGGCTCATGGATTCTGGTGCAACACAACATATGATGGCACACCACAAATGGTTCTCTATGTACGAGAAGTTTGAGCATCCCATACCTATCAAACTAGGTGACAACAATAATCTATGCTCAGGGCAAAGGAAATGTCGGAATACACCTATATGGAAAGGTCAAAGAACCCTCAGACACCTTTGTGGATGAACTATATACTCCAGATATAGGCAAAAATCTCTTCTCGATAGGACGAATGATGGCCCAAGGAGACAAAGGAGTAAACATATGCCCGAATGGAGTAATGGTAATCGATCTAAAGAACAATAAGGAATTAATGTATGTGTCGAAAAGAGGGAATCTTTATGTAATCGATGGCATGCCAAATGGTACATTGGCACACTCCGCAATGACAAACGACACCTGGCGTATATGGCATGAACGGTTAGGACATATCGGCCAGACAAGCTTAGAACAGATGATGAGAAATAGCTCGGTGAAAGGATTGCCGAACTGTATATCTCTGAACTTCTTTTGCGATAACTGTATGGTGAACAAGGCTTCTCAGAAGTCTTTTCAGGAATGGATGAAACGAGTGAGCGGCATACTCAATCTTATACATACAGACATCTGCGGTCCCATGCGTATATCATCACATTCTGGGAAGAAGTATTTTATTACTTTCATTAATGATTACACTCGTAAGGCCCATATGTACTTCCTCTCAGCAAAGAGTAAAGCATTCGAGAAATTTAAAGAATTCAAGGCGAGCATGGAGAACGATATGAAACATCGGATAGGGATACTACACTCAGATAATGGGACAGAATACATAAATAAGTCCTTTAAACAATTCTTAAAAGAGCATGGAATACGATATACTAGAACGGCTCTTTATACTCCACAACAAAATGGCATGGTGGAATGATTCAATTGAACAATCATCGAGATGGCCCGAACGATGATTAATGCAGCTGGTTTGCCACAATCCTTCTGGGCCGAAGTATTGAATACAGTGGTGTACATATGTAATCGATGCATTTCTCGAGCTTTAAGTAAAGAAAGTGACATACAGTCTAAGGATGATAACCTTACACCTAAAGAACTGTAGAGCAGATCCAAGCCCGACATCTCGCACTTACAGACATTCGGAAGTGAGGCTTATATATTAGATAAAAGTGGAAATAGAGGAAAATTCGAGCCTAAAGCAGATAAGCATATATTCCTTGGATATGATGGGTCAGCATATAGGTTGTGGAACATGCAAAAGCATGGTATAGTTATCTCTCACGACATTTAGTTCAAAGAGAAAGCAAAGGAAATTTGTATAGAAATTCCTATACCTGTAACCAATCTAATAGTGAGTGGAACTACGCCGACGGTGAGTGCGAAAACTACACCAATGATTCTGACAACAATGGTACAACCTATGCCAACGAGATCAACAGCGCAAGTACTTATGAAACCCTTGAACCGAGAATTATGGAGATTTCAGATAATGAAGAGGATATCTCTCTGAAGGACAAGAAAAAGCACAAGTCTGGGATGGACAATGAAGTCCAAGCAGATCTGGAAAGTTACTGGGACCCACCCAAGTCATCTCGTCACAAACAACATCACGTGAACTATGCCTGCGAATGCGCTTACATAGCAATGACTGGTGAGCCAGCACACTATGACAAAGCCATTCATTTGAATGATAAAAAGGAGTGGAAAAAGGCTATAAACGAGGAGTATAATTCACTCATCAAGAATGATATGTGGGACTTGATCCCTCTTCTGGCAAATTGACAAGCCATAGGATCCCGATGGGTGTATAAAATCAAGTGCGATAGCAACAGCGGCATAGAGCAATACAAGGCCCGATTTGTGGCAAAGGGGTATTCGCAAGACTTTGGGGTCAACTATGACAAGACCTTTTTCCCAGTATTTAAGCTTACTTCGCTTAGAATACTTCTTGCAATCAGAGCCAAGTACGACTACGAGATACATCAAATGGACGTTAAGACAGCCTTTCTAAATAGAGATGTGGATACCAAACTATACATTCTTCAATCACAAGGATACAAACTTTACGACAATGAGAAGGAGTTAGTATACAGACTACGCAAAGGCCTCTATAGTATAAAACAGGTGGCGAGGCTATGGAATCAAAAGATCGATGATTATCTCATAGAAGAGAATGGGTTCAAACGATGCGAAGCAGACCTATGCATATACACTCGTCATACATCCTCAGGAATGGTGTACCTGGAAATTTGGGTTGATGATATCATTCTGGTTGGAATGACAAATGAGATTAATGAAGTAAGGGCAGCACTACGTAAGAAGTTCAAAATGACAGATCTGGGTGATGCGTCTTTCCTTTTGAGGATATCCATCATACGTAACAGGAGCACGCATACTATACACCTAAGCCAAGAAGCCTACATTCAGACAATACTCAAGTGGTTCAGCATGAGTGAGTGTAAGCCAGTCAGAACACCGATGGAGATGTCTGTGAGATTAAAGAAGTCTGATACACCCAACAACAATGATATTCCCTATCGACAAGCAGTAGGATCCCTTATGTATCTGATGCTCGGGATGAGACCCGACCTATCATACGCAATCAACAAAGTGGCGCAATACGCATCATGCTATGACAACTCACATTGGATGGCAATCAAGTGCATATTCAGGTACATTAAAGATACAAAGAGCTATATGCTCAATCTGGGTGATAAGGGGATAAGTAGGAGTACTATTATGGTAAGCCTTTCCAGTGTGTGTGATGCTGATTAGGCTGGAGACTTGGATGACAGAAGGTCTATGACAGGATATTTCTTCTATCTCGATGATGGTAGAGCTATTTCATGGCAAACATATAAGCAATCATCAGTGGTGACATCGTCTATGCAAGCGGAATATCAAGTGTTGTCAATAGCGACGAAGGAGGCCATCTGGCTTTGTGAACTACTAAAGGATCTGGGATTCACTTAAGGATCTACGACTATATGACAGGACAACCAATCCACCATTGCTTTGACAAAGAACCCTATACATCATGCAAGAACCAAGCATATCGATATACAGCACCATTACATATAAGAGTGTGTTGAAAACAAGGCTATACATCTGCTATACATCCCTATGGAGCAAATGGTGGCAGATTTGCTGATGAAGGCCCTTCCAAAGACAAAGTTCGATTTTTGCGTGTAAGGAATGGGTGTAACAATGAGCAACAAGCAGTTAATGGTGAATGATGGGTAGAATAAATATTACAGTGAAATGATGGGTAGAATGAGTGTTACGGCAAATATTTGTGATAGAAACCTATAACATTGCTCAGGATTTCCATTTTTTACTACTTCTTTTACCTATTTTTACACTTTTAAGCAGGGAATTTCAACCTTTTTCAGTCATCTAGATAGCATCCCATTGGTAATGTTTTGTTTTGCTTAGCTGTAGCTGGAGATTGATCAGTTTTATTTACATTTGCATTCTTTATCTCATTGAGCAGGAGTGTTGAGATTACAGGTTACAACTCGATATAGATAATTTGTGGCACAGTGGCGTTGGGATGACATCATCAACAAATGTATAAAAGTGCGTTACTTGAGTGATCAATAAATATCTCTCTCTCTCTCTTTTTCCTCTCCTCCAAAAGTTCACAACACGGCTCTACTACGCTCTTCTGGAAGGCTGATGTGGCTGATGCCTTCCGTACCATCTCAGTACACTGCTCTGATTGGGCTATGCAGGGTATCTGCTAGCTTGGTCTTTTCTTCCTCGACATGTTCCTCCTCTTTGGTCTTTGCTCTGCTCCCTTTATCTTCACATCTCTCATGGACCTCTTTACCTAGATCTATATTCAACTGTACAATCTTCCTAACTTAGGCCATTTCATTGATGACTTTATCTACATCACACCTCCATCTAGTACATTCTCCTCCTATAATCAATTTCATGCTACTGCATCTCGATTCAGCCTCCCACTCAAACTCTTCAAAGATATTCCTCCTACTCCAACTATAGAGTATATTGGCTTCATTCTCAATGCTCCAACAATGATGATTAGTCTCTCAATGGAGAAACGCACATGTATTCTCACCTTACTAGCATCATGGCTTACACCGGCTTAGCAGACTTGATCATACCATCTATGTCCGTGTTCACACCATGAAGCTCAATCACTCTCGGGCCATCTTATGCACATTGTTCAAATACTTTCAGATGGGAAGGTATTTTGCAATGGCATCATTCGCTTCACTTCCTCTTGGAAACCGCTCTATGTGGGGCTGTATTTTCCACCTCCTCGACCAGCCACTGACTTATAGTGGTGGTATGATATTCTATACTCATGGCCAGGTCATCACCTGCTCTGCCATTCTGAGTGGTTCAATTGTGGTCTGTTTACAGATGCATCTGGGATACTTGGTGCTGGTGGCCTGCTAGGCCAACGCTGGTGGAGTACTCGTTGGGCTCCCTCCTTCTTAGATCTGAATGGCTATGACATATTCTGGAAAGAAATGTTTGCCATTTGGGTCTCGTTGGTGCTCTGGGGCCCCTTGTTTTGTTCTCAACATATTATTCTCTGGTGTGATAGCCAGCCCTATGTCAAATCATTGACCAGTGGTTAGGCATGCTATCATCTTCTTATCAACAACTTACTTCATCATATCATTCTCTTATGTCTTGAAATCGGATTCGAAATTCAAGCTTGTTACATCCCTTCAGCATCTAACCCTGCGGACCCCTTATCTCACCATATACTTCCTTCACATCCCCAGGACCTATTGCCTACATTAATCACATCTCTCTTTGGCTTCACCTTTAATTCAACACCTGCCTCTACCAACATACCCACACTTGAATGGGTAACTTCCAGTCAGGCACCAATTCTCTATACTGATTTCTCAACTCCTGCAATATCATAGAGGCCGCTGCTTTCACTCTTCAAGATAAATTACTCAGTTATTGGGCTCTTTGGCTTGTCCAAGATGGCAAGCCCTACTCCACCATCAAGAACTACTTCTATGATCTCACAGCCTATCAGATCGCTCACTGGCATGGTCCTCCACTCTAGCGCCTTTCTCTACCCCTCTTCAATACCATTATGAAGTCTATTCAGACTCACCCACCACCTTCCAGTTCACTTGACTGGCTTCCCATTACGTGCCAACACCTCCAGTCTATCCATCTCTCTCTCCACATAGACACTCATTTTGGTGCTACTATTTGGGCAGTAGCATGCTCTGCTTTTTATGGCTTAACATGTTGGTGAATTTACTACTCGAGATGGCTCTGTATTTAATCTGAATTGGCAAATTTGTTGTTGCCATCTTCATCACTGACAGGATAACACCCTTTCTTAACCATTCTGGGCTCTACATCTTCCCCGAACAAAAATAGGTGGAGCAGGCGACGTCTTCCTTGGCTTCTCTGGCACCTTTGATTGCCTGTGCACTGCAATTGACAACATGATCCATATTCTCCCAGTGCAACCTCATGACCCCGCCTTCTGCCTTGGCCTGGGCCAACCACTTTCTCGATCTACATTCATTGAAGCAATTCAATCTCTGCTCACGGGCACCTCTCTAGCTGTCGGTATTTATGGTCACTCCTTTCGAATTGGTGGTGCTACGCTTCTAGCAGCCACAGGCTATCCTGATCATATCATTCAACTTGCTGGTTGATGGAAATCCACTGTATTTCTCCACTACATTCGACACCTCGACCACATTCTCCCCAAAACTACGGCAACACTAGCAAGACTCCCTCTACCTGATCTTCAGCAGGCCACAGGTTTGATCAGTAATGGCCAAATTTCACCCATAAGTGGTTTATGGCACCGTTAGGAGCCTAAAACCACTTCCCAGGCCCGCAGTATTTGGCCCCCTTCACTAATGCAAATGGTGGGCCTTGGAGGCATATGCTTCCATATAGCCAAACCTACCCTGTTTCATCCCCTATACACATTCTACAATTTACACTTCATAATCCCCCCTTTTCTACTTCGTTGAATTGGTCACTTGATAGACACTTTGATATAGTTATGAATGCAATTCAAACTTCAGCAAAGTGGCCAAGAGCCACTTAACATTATGCAGAACAATCATGCAATTTCCCCTTAGTGGACTTAGTTTAGCTCATTTCATGTAGTTTCTTGTCTCTTTCTATGCCAAAGATAACTTAGCTAGTGGTGTTTTAAAAATACACCAACCATTAATGCAAGTTAGTAACAATGTAATCTGTCCAGCGACTGAGTATTCATTGCATCTCAGCTAGTCAGGCATATACTATGCCAAGTTGCAATTAGTCGCTAGTATTTACAATTAGTTTACGTAACTCTCCCACCTATTCCCTTTTAGTAGTATATAATAAAAGAAGGCCCCCTTCGCTAATGCGAATGGCAGGCCTTGGAGGTGTATGCTTCCAATAGCCAAACCTACCCCACTTCATCCCCTATACACATTCTACATTTTATGCTTCATAATCCCCCCTTTTCTACTTTGTTGAATTGGTCACTTGATAGACACTTTGCTATAGTATAACTATTATATATATTAAATATATATATATTTAGTCTAATATTAGATAGTTTCCAACTTTTATAAATATCAGTCTCTTTAGACTTAATTTATTATCAAATTGGCTAACTTTAAATATATATAAGAAATACAGAACTCTTTTCTTATATACTATTTTTAATATTTTAATATTATAATAATATATATAATAAATAAACTTATTTAATAACTCTAAATACTCTCTTAAGTAAACTTAGATACTTTTATCA
>RBNI01007566.1:0-10181 GCA_003990745.1 Jimgerdemannia flammicorona | reverse complement strand
GGTGGTGAAGATATCTTGATATTTGTTGAGTAATTCTACTAGTTGTTGCTGTTGTTGAGGTGTCAGTTCTTCTCCAATGTTGGTGGAAGGCTTCACTGTTTCCTGGGTCGCAGAGGGGCCTTTCCTTTCTTCTGGGACCTTTTGCCATTTCCTGATAGGTTTAGTTCATAAACTTCCCTATGAGTTCAGTTGAGGAAGGGCACCAGATATCCTATGATGGTTCCTTTCGGCAAGATGATGGTCTCCCAACTTTGGTTGGTTCCTCGGGAGTGTACTGGATTCATCTTGTCAGGGAATGTGTGTCCCTCTATGTCCAGGTGTGGGATATCTTCCTTGGGTTCGAAGAAGAGGTTTCTGGGGTTGGGTGGTATAAAGATTTCGAAGGTAGTTTGTTCTCCAGGCTCCAGAATGAGATTCTTGTGCAGTCTGACTGGTTGCCAGTACACTTGTTGGAGAACATTCCTCTTGAGGTAGTTGACTTGAAGGTGATGTACCTCCTTTCTGTCTGAACTTCCAAATCCCTTTGCTTGTCTTGTTCCTTCAGTTAGTTCGGAGACTTCCTGTAACTATGGGGTCTTGACCTTCATGAAGACAGCTTAGGCAATCTTCTGTCCTCTAATAATTCGGTGCCATTCTGCACTGCTATTGTGAAGGATAACCTTGATTTCGCCTGTGTATCCAGGGTCAATAGTTCCTCCTTTTACAGTTATCCCTTGTCTGGCGAGTCTAGACCTTGAGGTCAGTTGGATATAAGCTCCTTGGGGTGGCTGCATGGCTAGTCCAGTTCAGGCTGTGAAGATCATATCCTACATCTTCTGGGTGGGCTTTGGTCAGGGGTTTGGCTTTTGGGTGCAGCAGGACATACTGGGCAATATCCTTGCTGAGTTTGGGCTTCCCTAGGGCTGAGGCTCCACTAGCGGAGAGCCTCCAAGCTCTGAGGTTGAGGTGTGGCCATCTGGCTCCAGTAGAAGGGTCTCGGAGGTAATTAATTCCCCTTCTTCCTGTGGGGTCTAGGGCTTCCATGAAGTTGGCAGCATCTTCTGCCCATCCTTGGTGGGTAGCATGTCTAATAAGAGCTAGGATATCTTCTCCCAAATCATAGATCTTGAGGATTCTTCTTCCTGGCTTCTTGGTCTGGCTTTTTTGAATCTGGCTTTTTCTGATCTGGTTTCAGTCATCTCCTTTCTTCAAAGTATGCACTGCAACATCATAGCTGAGATGAATCTTCTGATGTCTGCAATCTCGGCAGTCAGGGTGTTTCCCATGATTGCAATATCCCATTGCTTGGAAATGATGTTCCCGGCTATTTATCTCTTGCTGTCTTGGAAATCGATACCCATCTTGATCATAGGTTGGTGGAAGGGTAGACAAGGGGTATATTTCTGTTTGAGTAAAGAAACCTTATCCCCTAAATTGACTTTGTAACCTTGTGGTGACTTCTTGAAAGGTGGTAGACTGTGCAAAAGTAGTTGGGGGTTCTGGTCTCTGGGGTCTCTGTCTTTCCTGTTGATCTAACAAATGACACTGGTAGCAATAGTCTTGGGGGGAGTGGAAGACCATTTGGTGAGGACATCTTCCTAGCCGAAAAGCTTTCTCTTGGTGGGTTTCTTTCTTGGGAATGATGGTGATTGTACTGGGTCCTTCTTCTATATTCCAAGGGTCATTGTCCTCAGGTGGTGTCCAGTGAGGATCATCCCAGGGAATGAGTTCGGGAACTTCTTCTTCATTGGGTGCTTCTTGTTCGGGGACTTCTTGATCAGAAGTTTCTTCTTCCTCAGATGATTCTTGACCCCAAATCACTTGTACTTCTGCAGCTTCAGTTGCAGGTGTTTCTGGAACATGTCTGCATTTCTTCTTCTTTCTTCTGCACTCTGGGCAGGCTGCGCCAGGCGATTTCCTTGTTCCCATAATCTTGGAGGAGTGCTCGGGACACCTGTGTCTTTTGAGGCATATAGGGCATCCTTTGATTTCTCCTGCAATGGCTCTAATGGTGATAGGGATAGTATTCTTAGCCCATACATTGTCTTCTGGTCTGTCATCCACCAGGTTGATTCGGGGATTGAGTCTGGGATCATTTCCATCTTCAGATTCTTCCTCTTCTTCTGTAGTAGATTCTTCACTGCTGGCATACTCTTCCTGAATAGTGACCTTCTTCTTCTTCTTTGATTGTTCATAGCTGGTCACCTTAACTCTGTACTTCTTACCTCAGTAGTCAAACTTGAGTACTTGTTGGCCAATATCAACAACTGCATTCATTTCCTTCATCCAGTTAGTACCAAGGATTATGTCATAGGTGACAGCTTCTGTAACAACAGCTTTGGGAATGGAGAACTGAATGTGTCCCAGAGAAATGGTGATGTTTCGTACTTCTCCAAGAGGTTGAGTTCGGGCTCCATCTGCCACTATGATGCTGAGGTTGGATGGTCCATCAATGGGCCATTGGAGGGTGTCCAAGAATCGTTTGGCAATGACACAGACAGCTGCTCCTGTGTCTATAAGGATTTTCGCTTTTTGTCCTCTAATATCTCCATGTAAGTAGGTGCTGACATGTCTCTTGGCTGCTTGGACAGGGATGGAAGCTGGTTCTTGCTATGGGATTGGGACTCGGCCAGTGCTAGACCTTGTTGTTCTCAGTAATTTGTTTCGAACTCCAGCTGGTGTCAGTTGCAAGAACTGCAGGAGGGGGACTTCCATCTTGGCTTCTTGAATCTTCTGCCAGGCTTCATTATAAATGTCTCTAGGCATGGTCTTCAGAGTGTACTTCTTCTTGGGCTTTGGAGCAGTAGGTTCCCATTCTTCTTGTTCCATTTCTTCACCTTCTGGTGGCAACTCATTTGTTTTAGGCACAAATGGTAAGGGAGTTCGGGGGGGTGTATCTACCTATTCTTCCTCATGCTCTTCATCTTCTTCCTGAATCATTCTTCTGCTGACGTTTCTGGATGGCCTTTCCACAGGTCTCTTCCTTTTCTCTGCTGGGTAGACTGTTTTTCGGGTGCTAACCTTGGTAGGGTACAAGTCTAGGTCACTGTAGTCTTCACTGTTGCTTGCTTCTTCGAAATCTTCAACAGGATGGGCTTCAGTCTTCTTGTACTGAGTGTCATTCCTTTGGTTCGGTGGTTCTGAGTCCCTTTGGTCACTTCTTTTGTTGTCACATTCAGTGGCATAGTGTCCGAATTGTCCACAGTGGAAGCATTAAACTTGGGCTCTGTCTTGGGCAGAGTATCTTCTTTCTTCTTGCTGGTAATTTCTGTTATCTCTTGGTGGGTAACCTTGGCTCCTCTGTGATGGGTATGCCCTGTTGTCCTGGTAGCTCCAATTTTCACGTGTGGTGAGTTTTTCAATCTGTCCAACCAATTGGTCTAGTTTGGAGCTAAGGTCTTGGATTTCACTTCTGTCCTTCTTTCCTTCTTTAGCTGGCCTTCTTTCTTCAGATCTTTCTTGTCCTTGAAGGAGTCCTTATAGGGCTTTGACCAGGATGTCTTCCTTCTCTTCTTTTCTGTCATGATCACTCCAAGTAGTTCCTTGTCTAACATCAAAGTATCCTTGGGCTGCATCTACTTGTTCCTTGGATCTTCTGATGCCTAGAGTGTGGACATGCTGAGCAATGTTTGGGGGAATTCCATTCATGAAGGTCATTGGACCTATGATGTCTTGGTTGGTGGCATTGAACCCAGCAGAATGCATTCTCTTCTGAATTCTTATGAAGAAGGCTCTGGGTGATTCTCCAAGATTCATCTTCATTCCCATGATGGATTCCTGGGCCTTGTGGCGGGTTTCGTTTCCTGCATATTTTTCGATGAGCCAGTGGACCATGGCCTCATATTCTAGCTCGTCAGACATTGCTGCTTGTATCTGTCTTGCTAGTTCTGAATCTTGGTTGTTTGCTGTTTGATGGAAAATTCCTCTGACTGGCTCTCTGAGCTGGGCTTTGTAGATGGTAATTTTTCTTTCATCTGAGAGGTTTCTCAAGGCTGCAATTCCTTCAATTCCATCAAGGAATTCTCTGGGATCTTCCTCTGGGTATCCTGCAAAGGTTGGCAATAAAGTGGCCATTTCTTCGTCACTTTCTTCTGACTCTGGTTCAGGTTTGGGTTCGGATTCTGATTCACTTTCTGAGCTTTCACTGGAGATGGGGGTACTTGGGTATCCTGAGGATGGTGTTCTGGTCCTTGGGTAGAGTGGAATAGGCCTAGGTAACCTTGTAGGGGCTACTTCTGGTTCTTTGAGGGGTTGTGGTAAGGGTTTTATTAGTGAGATTAGTGGGGCTGGGGAGGGTTGTCTGGTGGTAAAGTGTTGGGTTCATGTGATAAAATCTTCTAGTTCTTGTGCAAGTTCTCCGAAGTCTCTAGCAGAGCTGTCTGTATTGTCTGGTTGATCTGGTTGGGGATTTCAGGCTGTACTGCCTTCTGGTTCTGGTTGGGATCCTTCTAATGCTGGGTAATTGGCAAGTCTCGAAGTAATTACTTCTCTTCCTGTCCAGATGCTGGTGATAACTGGTTCTCCTGTAGTAGCAGAGGTTGGTGTTAGGTCAAATGTATCCAGTTTGACTGGGTTCTTGTGAGCTGAAAAGTCATGTCGATTTTGAAATCTTCCCAGTTGAGCCCCCAAATGTAACATACCTGGCTCAATAGAGGCAAATTACAAGGTTGGGGGTTGATGTAGTTTGGCTTGAGCCCCCAGTTACTTTGTCAAAAAGCAATAAAATGTTCTAAGATTTCCTGAGGTCCTTGGTGTTTAGCAGTATAATAGTCAGTCTGGATATCTTCGAGCGATTTCCTTATTGGGACGGTTCTCTGGGTGTAGTGGCGATTTATATGTCTTTTCCTTCTTGAGTCAACTGGGAATGGTAGAATTTCCTGTGTAGCATGATGGGTTCCTAATTCGGGTCAACTGGGAATGCCGCGATTTTGGTGTAGCGAGGCAATTTCCAAAAGTATGCGATTTCTGGGTAACAGTCTAGTATAGCACGACAATCTCTGTGTGTAATGGTCTGGCAATTTATTGGTTCTCCTTCTTGAGTAGCGGGCAATCTCTGTGTAGTGCGACGATCTTCGTGTAGCACGACAGATTTCCAAAAGTATGCAATTTCTGATGGGTAACTCGATTTGGCTCACTGGGAATCATATGGCATGGATTCCTCTTAGGCTTATTGGGAATAATGAATAACTCGGATGTCATGGATTTGGCTTCAACTGGGAATACTACTCGGATAGCGCGAATATGATTCTTCTGGGAATAATAACTCGGGCGGTGCAGGTTCTTCTGGGAATGCAGATAGCTCAAAAATGGCAGAGGACACAGATTCTCCTGAATTGGCAGGCTTCTACTGGGGAACAGCAGATAACTTAGAAACGGCAGATAACTCGGATAACTCGGATGGCGCAGATTCTTCCTGAATCGGCAGCTTCAACTGAAAAGGGTCTCTTGGCAAAGTTGCGTCAAAGACTGGCTTCATTTGTGCAAATGGGTCACTGCAAAGTTGCATCAGAAACTGGCTTGTGGCAAGAAAGGCAGGCTCTCTGGAAATGCGGCGAAGTTCTTCCTCGAACTTAGGTGGCAAATCTTCAGGCTTATCTGGCAAGCGAACCAATAGTTCCAAAGGCGGCGAAGTTCTTCCTTGAACTTGGCAGCAAAATCAGCTTTGTATCAGAAAGTGGACCGGAGTGGAAAGGAGACCAATGCTCAATCTTTAGAGACTTCTTTGGTATTTGTATTTTGGACTTGTTCTTTATATCAGAAAGTGGACCAGAGTGGGGGAAATAAGCTCACAATCTCCTAACAGTGGCTATAGAGTTCCTCTCAAAGTGTGGTAGGCAGGCTTGTCTTTTGCTTCAATTTCGGATTGAGGTTTATTCACTCTTGTCTCTGGGGTAATTTATACAAATTGGTTGCTATCTGGTTACTATGTGGCTAACTATAGATTTGCTATTTATGGCAAGTTGTGCAGGTCCAGCACGAGTGTGCAGGTCCAGCACAAGTGTGCAGATCCGACACAGGTGTGCAGGTCCTGCACAGATATATCTTATCTGGTAGTCTGGCTATTTATACAGTTTCCACAGTAATGGTTGCTGGTTGCTATACTGGGTGTTCATGTCATCAGGCTAATTGTTCGTATCATCTGGCTAAGGTATAATTCAGGTGGTTCGTCCTGGCTCATCACAATACTTAAAGAGATTAGTATACTATATACTTATGTTGAGTGATGATATTGGATTAAGCAGAAGCAATGGCAAAAACAATAGATCTGGCTATCTGATATATATGATGTCAACTTGGCTGAAGACTTAAATGACCACTGGTCTATAACCAGATATCTTTTTCACATTAGTAAAGAATCTGTCATTTTATGACAAATATATAAGTAGAGTTCTGTGACAACATTCTCAATACAGACAGAGTATCAGGTATTGTCATTAGCAATAAAGGAAGCTATTTAGCTCTGTAAACTACTAAAGGAGCTTGGTTTCACTCAGAAGAATCCTATGCTGATCAAACAAGATAACCAATCTACAATTGTACTTATCAAGAATCTGATATACTATAGTAAAATGAAGCATATCAATATACAACATCATTTTATTCATGAATATATAGAAAATAGTGCTATATACTTGGAATGCATCTCTACAGAGTATATGATTACTAATTTACTTACTAAAGCTCTTTCAAGGCTAAAGTTTAAACAATATACTAAAGGAATAGGTCTTTCTGATTGATCACAGGATACTTTTTAGACTGTTAAAAGTCTTGTACTATATATATATTAGTTACATCTCTCATCTATGAGTAGATTATATGTATACATTGCATTTCTACAATTGGGTTATGGTACATCTTTGTAAATATTTTAGATATTTCAGAATACTTTTTGACTTGTGAAAATTCAGTATTTTGAGTCACATGTAGTTCTAGTTTTTTTTTTTTTTTTTTTTTTTTTATTTTTTTTTTTTTTTTTTTTTTTTTTTTTTTTTTTTTTTTTTTTTTTTTTTTTTTTTATATATTATGTATTTTTTTTTTTTATTTTATATTTTTTTTTTTTTTTTTTATTATTTTTTTTTTTATATTCTTTTGTATTATATATCTTATTGAGTAGGAGTATTAGGATAACACCTCAATATATTAATATGTAATTGGTGATTTCATCAGTCTTACATAATCTATCAGTAATGTATAAAATATGCATTCTATACAAGTTCAATAAAAAAAAGCCCCTCTTTTCCAACATATACTGTGACGTACGCAATTGACAACGGAGTACTGGTGACTACTAAGATCAGATGACATAATGGCATGACAATCAAATAGACAGCCTGACCCATTAGGTGATCATCCCAAAAGAAGACAAGATGATCCGAGTCAAAATGAAGACCATGTTATTTAAGGAACCATACTCTGCCTCAGGGATCAGCACCAAAGAACCAAGTACCCATTATACAATGCCCCCCATTCGCCGATCCAACCAGACCTCCCGCCGCTCTACCCCTTTGCCTGGTCCAAAGACCCTAATCTTTGAAGCTATCAAGAAGGCCATCTGGTGCCCAGATACTTCTGAACACTTGAACTTCTACACCGAGGACCTTGGACACTTCATCAACTACCGGTATATAATGACCCAGCAGCTCAAAGATACTACTGAATGAATGACTCTCTGGCATGACTACAAAATCGGACACCGCCTTTGCAATGAGACTCAAAAAGACGACCGGGAAGGCCTCATTACCAAATTGATAACCACTAGCCAGCTAATCAAGAGAGCCCTCCGTGTCCACCAAATCTTCCGCCATATTCCCTGGGCCATAGCACACTTGCAAGGAGTAACGGCTGGCAGCCTCTCCCGCCTTTCAACTGAAGATGCTGACTGGATAGAATCTGAAGTAGCCAACTCTACTGGCAGCAACCGCGTCGCTGTAGGAAGCCAACAAACCGAACCCACTCAGCCAGGTTTCCACACCCCCCCACTCCGAGACAACCATCAAGGTCACCTAATGAGTCTTATGGAGATATTTGAAGGTCCACCCATTACTATAGAAGCACCCATTGGAGCTACCCCAACCACCCACCACCCTGTCAGCCACAATTCACATCTCATCATTTGGGAACTGAATCAAGTAGAAGCCCAAGAAGTCCCTGTCTTTGAAGAGGAAGCCCAAGAACTCCAAGACCCTGCCCCTGAAGAAACCCCCTCTAACACTGAAACTGACGAGTTTTCAGAAGAAGAAGAGGAGCAACAGAGAGTCTACCAGTCCTCTGTCCGCATTCAAGCTGTTCAAGGGTTGGAGAATGTTGTTGAAGATGACTGGCCACTTTTCTACCCCCTCACCTCTTGGCCGGTACTTCCCCCTTTTGAGGAGAGGTATGATGAAGAAGAAATCTTAACCCAGCAAGATTTGCCCGCTGTGGACAAAGGGTACTATTTCCTCTAGAAGTACCACCCATCAGCCGTGAGAATTGTGTAGCCTTCACGTCAGCGTTTTGTCAGCAAGTCCGAATCCAGCGTTACTACCCAGCACAACCATTTCCAGCATTGCTATCCAGTACCACCGTTTTCAGTGTTTTGTCAGCAAGTCCGAATTCAGCATTGCTACCCAGCACAACTGTTTCCAGCGTTGCTATCCAGTACCACCATTTTCAGTGTTTTGTCAGCAAGTCCGAATCCAGCATTGCTACCCTCCACAACCATTTCTGGCAACAATCAGCACTCCTGTCTGCTCATCCGAATCCAGCGTTGCTATCCCCTACAACTCAATCCGTAGTAAACAATAGCCTGCACCTCGCATCATGCAAGCCAATAGCATAAGTTCACTACAACATAGTATACCTTAGCCTTAGTCGCCCCCCCCATAGCTAGCAAACTTGTATAAATAACCCATATCCTTAGAGTGAATAAACCTCAGTCAATTGGTCTTTTATCTGAATGATGCAGAAGTCTAGTGTAAGATAATACCAACTTAAGTTTTTGAGAAACTTTGGGAAAAGACTTCAAGAGCCAAGGAAAACTCTTGTTCAAGAACCGCCGCTAAGGAAAGCTGCCAGGAAAACCACCGCCAAGTTAAGGAAATTGACCGTTACGAATATTCAAGTTTCAAAACCGCTGCCATTCGGACCGCGCATTTGACCACCATTCGAGATTCAAGACCCGGAAACCCAAGGAACCCAAGTTACCCAGCCAAAGGATACTAGACCGCCAAAGACTGACCCGCCAGTCTACTCGAACGACCGCTCAGAACCTTTCAAGTTAAAAAGTCAAGACGGACGAGCGAGCCATCAACCTCCGTTTTTCTGACCTACTGCACCATGGACTGCTTTAATTGACCGCTTATAGCCAAGCCCATCGTCGCCGCATAAATTCGAGTTTGCAGCCAAGTTAATCGCCATCAGGAAACTTAGCCAGCATAATCGCTGCCCTTTTCCACTAAACAATTGAACCACCACCGTTGAACAATCGAAGTCCCGCTATTATACCGCATGAACCGAATGACCTGTCACGTGACCATCGACCCGCGAATATCACCAATGCCTTCAGTTATACATCGTGCGCTTTGCCAAGTGGCACCTTGAGTCATGCCAGAAGCAACACTAGAGATACAAATCGAACGTCACATTTTGGGGGTTCAACTGGGAAAGTTTTCAAAAGACTTGACCATTCGGCTCAAGAACCCAGCTATCTACAGTGGAGAACTTAGCAGGACCAAGTCAGCAACCAAACCAGGGGTAGCAACAGCCCTCCTCAGCAGAAAAGAAAGCCCACACCCTTGTCAGAACAGTGGCCAGAACCCTATTCAACACCAGTAGCCAGAAAACCGAATCAGAAGAAAGAAGTGACCCAGATTACGGTTTGACTTCAAGAGAAAGGAGACGACTCAGAGGACAACCAGAACCACCCCTTCAGATCCAAGACTTAAGCCAAGAAGAAGAAGAGGATATCCCCGAGGAGTATCAGACCCTTATCCATAGGAAGAACTCAGACAGAAGTGACTACATAACTACTGTTGTTACTCGAGTTACCCTATTAGACCAGGTATACTTTGAAACATCAGAAGGAGAAGAGGACTACCATCTATATCAACCAGAGCAAGACGATGATTGGGGATCAGACCATCAAAGGGACGAATTCAACCTATACTATTATTCAGACAGCGACACAAACCCACAGCTAGGTGAACAAGACCTCACTACTTCAC
>RBNI01007565.1:0-10182 GCA_003990745.1 Jimgerdemannia flammicorona | reverse complement strand
CCCCCCGTCTTCCCGTTTTAACATTGCACTTTTGCTGCCATTGTTCATTCAAAATAACTAACCCCCCTGTCCACTGCTACATCTTTCGTTAGCTTGCCTTACTCTCCACGCCAGCCTCTTTTCTTTTTTTTCTTTCACTCTCCACGCCAGCCTCATTACCTCGCAAATAGATAGTATCAAAGGATTTCCAGTTGACTTCGTATCTCTTCATTCTAACCTTATTTATCTATTTATTTATTTTCGTTTCCTTTCCTGATAATTGTCCGCACCCAATTTCCCCTGCGTGATGCGCTCTTAATCGTACTCATTCCCATGAGGCCACTCAACACGTTACACCCTCGGTCCATCTCCGCGTATATTTAGGACCGCACTCGAACCCCTGCACGCGCTCCCCGTGACTGTCCCCAGGACCCAGGCAAACTACCGAGCCGAATGCGGTTGACCTGGGAGCGATCGGTGGTCTCCGTGCGCTATCGCTATCGAGCTTTATTGCTCAAACCAATTTATAAGCCGAAACCTAAAAGGAAAGAACCCTTTTTAGAAGGGTCGATCGGTTTTCGAGAAACGTACTGCAGTAAATAAGTACCATGTCGAGCGTCATTGTTGAGACCGCAAGATGGGTTCGTGTGCGAAACCTAACCTTCCTCCACATCCGTCCCGGATCCCGACGGACTGAATGAACCGCGACGAAAACAATCCCAGCCACAAACTGTTCGAGGTGGGTAACAATGTTAGTTCCGCGGAACGTAGGAATGTCTCCTGGACAATCGTGGCCCATCGTTATGATATGCGTACTCTGACTTCCCCCTTTTTAAACCATATATGTGCATCGATAAGGACCCGAAATTCCACTGGGCACCGGCTGCATCGCGTTCATCCGAGTCATATCCGTCTAACAATACCCGCCCCCGAACGAGCCCATGCTATCATTTTGTCGAAAACATGAAACCTTTCCGCAACCAAGTCTGCTCGTATATATATATACATACGTCTTCATGCGAGTTGCAAACGTCCGAAAACCACGTGTTGCAGCATCGTCGTCAGTGTCGGTATGTCGGATACGGACAATATCAGAGATGTGAACAAGATTTATCAGAATCGCCATCTCAAAGGCTTGGTCACGGGTTAATACTAGCGAAACGAAACAAGGTGTGCTCTTGTCGCGACCTTAGTGTCAATATCGTATTCTAGTTGACGGGAACAAACAAGATTTAATTACAAACAAACATTTTCTCCTTTGTGTTACGGGTGATCAATAATCCGCGGCCTGTGCGCACAACCCATTCCATCCTCCGTTAGTCTGTGCTGCTCTTCAATCCCTCGACACAAGCCCATAGCAATTTAATCACGCAGTGCAGCGTTCTTCACACAGTGTGCTTCACGCCATGTGCTTTACGTACCAGCCTCCGTTACAGACTCATTTGGCTTACCTTCCCCGGCCAGCCCGTGCCGATCAACTATAACCTCTATTCATTTTGAGATAAAAGACCCGGCCAAACGAGCAGGTACCCTAGCGCGACGGATCCTGCACGTTACCAATGCAGCCCAGCGAACGCACAGCAGCAATACGATGCTTGTAAATTTTCATTACCTTCACAGAGGGCATTTCGGGATCGTCGTGCCAATGGAACTTCAATACGATGCTTGTGAATTTTCATTACCTTCACAGAGGGCATTTCGGGATCGTCGTGCCAATGGAACTTCAATACGATGCTTGTAAATTTTCATTACCTTCACAGAGGGCATTTCGGGATCGTCGTGCCAATGGAACTTCAATACGATGCTTGTAAATTTTCATTACCTTTACAGAGGGCATTTCGGGATCGTCGTGCCAATGGAACTTCAATACGATGCTTGTAAATTTTCATTACCTTCACAGAGGGCATTTCGGGATCGTCGTGCCAATGGAACTTCAATACGATGCTTGTAAATTTTCATTACCTTTACAGAGGGCATTTCGGGATCGTCGTGCCAATGGAACTTCAATACGATGCTTGTAAATTTTCATTACCTTCACAGAGGGCATTTCGGGATCGTCGTGCCAATGGAACTTCAATACGATGCTTGTAAATTTTCATTACCTTTACAGAGGGCATTTCGGGATCGTCGTGCCAATGGAACGTCAATACGATGCTTGTAAATTTTCATTACCTTCACAGAGGGCATTTCGGGATCGTCGTGCCAATGGAACTTCGTGGCTGCTTACGTGAGTCCACGGGGTCATGGGCTCGAATCGGACCTTGCGAACCTGTGCTCTTTCAGGTAGTGTGCGACTCGCGAGGTAAATAGTAGTGGTGCATGATGCACCGGGGCAATGAAGTATTCCGCTTAGAGCGAAGCCCGTCGGTATGCCTACCAAAGTCGCTATCGCCGCAGCTTTCGAAACACAGTATGCGAATCCGCGCAGCTGTCATGAGGGGAGGGTGGCACAGATGCAACTTAATAGGTACGAGCTCATTTTTCTGATGCAACAAAACATGGACATCTCTTGGATGACGCTCGTCTCTGTAGCGTGTTGTCTGACTGGATCGTATCTTTTAATGATTTGGTTGTGATGACGTTTGGTCTGTATCAGCGCCCGCACTTTATAAAAAGGGGATTGGGTGAAGGTTATTTAAGTAATAGCCATTTCTTAATCTCTCTCAAAGCATCTCCTGTGGTTCCCACCCCTCTCTCCCTCCCCGCCTCCCCCACACACAACACATGTATTACGGTTTCATCATTCTCAAAAACTCACATAATACCTCTCAAATGTCAGTTATATCCCCCAGTAAGTATATATATCCACCAAAATCTTTGTTTCACGGTGTCGCAGAATCGACGTTAATCCTGTGGCGTAATGAAATAGATAGTCCGGTTCTTCTGGGTGAAATCTATCGTTTTAATTTCTTCTCAGACGATGGTCGTGAGGGGCTTATGCATGGACCACACGGAGCTCTGGTGCTCGCCAATTGTTCCGGGAATTGCCTGGTCTTACCGATGACGTCCAGGAGAACTCCCTCAAGGGATGAATTGCTTTTTATTCCAGGCCCGCCTGAGTTGTGCCGTGGAACCCTCGACGTTTGTAACTTGACATTCATTCCAGCACAACAAATCCTTGGTCCGTGGGAATTGGCAAGCGAAACAGACTATCACAAATGCGATAGCCAAGAAGAGCAGCTGAAACGCATGCGGGCGTCCTTTCCGATGGATAAGATCGGAAAAGCAATTAAGAGGATGTTAGGATACAGGTAAGTGAAACGCTTCAATGGACAATTCTTTCATTCTAAACTATATATTTGGCTAATGTTTGGACCACATGGTATTATAGCGAACAAAAATACAGCCATCGGAAGTGTACCGCCGGCCGACTGGTCAAGACTCACTTGTCATACCCAGATCATGCTGTTCAATATGCAATCATATTGTCGGCGGGCGCTCTCAATGACAGAGCATGGCTTCAGAGATACTTCGTGATGCCGATTGACAATTATCGAGGAAAAATTCCTGGCCTAAGCGACGTCGAGCATATCGATATTTGCGAGCCGGCAACTGACGAGATCTCCCACGAAGAGGAGACCGAAATCGAATTGAGAACATATACAGTCAAGGTTGCGGAGCTGGTATTCGATCCCTTGATTACACAATGTCAATGGGTGCGAAAAAACAAAACCAAGCTCACCGACATCTGTATTCCGCATTCAAACCTTTTGAAATACCGCAGAATGATCTGGGCTTTGTTTGAGAATGTTCTCCCTGTCACACGCTAGGAATTCATACATTTGCATTGGCGCTTACTGCTATTGTATAAAACGATACGACGTTTTATGTAAATATTGTCCAAGTTATCGCCAATGACGTGATACTACCATGCAAGTATCGCACTGTACGTAGAAATTGGTGTTGAATAATGAGTAAAGATGTTCATCGTCCACGTCCATTTACCGTTATAAACAAATTCGACGAACACGGCCTCTGTATAAGCAATTAATCGGGCCTTTTTAGCATAATGGTACCAAACAAAATATTGAGTAGCCGAGTCGCACACTCCTACATCGAAAAAAAAAAAAAACGTATGACATACATTACGCTCAAAAGCCAAGCGAGCTATTTTGCTTCGTCTTCCCCTGTCAACGGTCGGTCCTGTTGGGTTTGAGGTTTGTTTTCGTCCTACGTTGTCACCGTGTAACGTCAGAGGCTTGGGTCACCCGTTGCACGTGTTTGTTGCGTGGCGGTTATATTTTTTGCTACTAACTAACCATTGAATCTTATAAGCGTTGAATCTGAGATGTTCTACATAGTTCTACTAAACTTTGAGCCATAGAGATTATATTAACCGTCGAATCATAGATATTGTGCCAACCGCTGGATCTTGGATGTTCTACATCATTGAGTCATAGATATGTTAAACCATCGATATTCTACTAATAGATATTGTGCTAACCAACCGTTGGATTATAGAACAACTCCTGGAAGGTGCTGAGACTTTTTTTGCTTTTGTTTTTTAGATGATAGCCCCGCTCTATCCCAAACCCATTTGATGACGTGAGGCGCGGAAATCAAGCTGACCTCACATGCTGTGAAAGAAGCTCTGCGAGACGGTTAAAATCGTTCGACTGTATTAAAAAACACCAATACCAACTGTACAAACGCTAACTGAACGAATGCGAGCATCCAATTTAATCACCCAAATACTATCCGAACCGTGGCGTGAACCATAACAAATGCATATCCATTCTTGTCATATTTTGAACCGCATCGGCGACCCTTTCTTGGATCTTGCTTTCCATCAAAAGGTGGCAAAATCACGGTGATTACTCCCCTTAAAAGCTCGACAGAGAAGATGGCTTCCGGTAATTGCTGGGTGGACGGTAGGGCTAGCATAACTACCATTTCCTATGAAAAATGGCGGTCCGAACACTTTTTATTAAAGATTTACTTGCTGATGAACAGCTTGATGCGACAACTTGGAAACAATCAACTCTTTTGGCGGCCTGCTACTTCTGAAGACATCTAAAAATTATTTATAAAATATATTATGCACAGACAGTGAATCAATTTTAAACTTTCGGAGTTCTTGACCGTGTGAAACTGATTGCTCTTCGTACTTGCCAGCATTCTTGTGCTGGTACGCGCACCATAGGTATAAAGGGCGGACGGCGCGCAGGGGATTATGTCCAAGTAGAGGCCGAGAAGAACCAAAAAAAAAAAAAAAAAAAGGAAAAGTATTGGGATACGATGTTTTAGCTATTAGGGATACTAGCGAAGGGGTATTGTAAAATAATAGAACCCCTATTCTATTCTAGTCGAGGTTATTACTAACGCAATCGAATCCTGCGTCTCCTGCTCTTGCCCGCCGCGATAATCAGAGCCAATAATGGTGCGGAATGATTATCGCAAGGGACGAAAACAACATCCCCTCCCACCCTGTTCACCGATAAAACGTGCACCTCCCTCGTGATTGCCGACGTGTCGTCGCGTCCGGGTTTCTCGTATTGTGAATTGTCGTCTCTGGCGCTCTCCGGACTCGATTATGTAGACCCGAGTAAAAAGCTACTTCGCAACGGAAACAGTTGTGCAACAGTCCATTGGGACCCTGTTGTACCGCTTCATTTCCTACGGATTCCATCTGCGCGTCGACCTCCTTCCTACACTCCCCTAAGGAGCTCAGTTGTGGGCTGAGGCTCCCTGATCGTCGCCCGCACTGACATTCTCGTCCTCCCCATCGTTGTCCTTGCCCTCCTCTCGTCCAATAAGAAACTATCTCCATTCCCGTCATGCCAACCGTAGGAAAGATCGTCGTCGTTCGTTCCATGGTGACATTTGTTGATGTGAATTGACGGGAAGTCATCCGCAGTGACACACAGTCAGTCCCTCCAAGGTAGCAATGTCGTCCTCGTTATTGCCTTCGACGTTATCGTTCCCCAATATGAATTGGTTCCACCCAGCAGTTGAGTTTCTCGTAACGGTACCATCTCAACTTTTGTCTTCGGAGTATGTCACCTGGCTCATTCGAATATTGAGGAACCCTTGCTACTGCAACGACGCGACGCTGACGGACCGGGAGGGTGGGAGTGGTATGTAAATGAGGTCCGGTCGTACGGTCCAATGTGACGAAGAACTGGAACGAGGTAGCGGGCAGTGCGCTTACAGATTTGATATTTAGGCAAGCTTGCTGCCAGCGCGCTTGCGGACAGCGCGTTTGCAGGCTTGATATTTTGTCATGTGATATCAATCATTGCTTGAGCTTGTGGGCAGCGTTTGTGGACTTGATATTGTTGGGATTTTTACTAGAATTAATCGGGGAAGGAGAGAGGGAGGTGTTTTTATTGACACTCAAGTTACGCGTTCTTACGCGTCGCAGATTGATGACGTAAAGATTAATGACGTCGCCATCGACGACGTCTACATCGTACAAGATGATGTTGATGACGTCAGAGGTGATGGCGTTATCATTTTCATTTGTAAATGGCAGGAATCAGTTGAAAAGACAAAGAAGGTAAACCATAGCCAAAGAGGTACAACCATGCAACAAAATGCATCACCCAAACAATAATGAGCGCGAGCTGCCGAAGCGCAAACATGAGAAAGCAAAAGAAGCAACCGCACAAAGAAAGGTAAGAAGGGTGGGATATCAAAGCAAATAACGAAATTTGACTTACCCATCGTTTTGAACGTGGATTTTCTCCTTGAGCTTCTTTTTGGTTGTGAATAGGCGAATCAGGAGAAAGGTTGAAATGTCTTGAGACTGAACGCGATGATTTATAAAGAGATTCCAAAAAAAAAAAAAAAAAAAAAATTCTAACGCGTCCCTTGTCTTGTCGCTTGCTCATGCCATATGGTCAAGGCAATGTCATTGCCTGCTGCGATGCCAAAAAAAAAATTGGCCTCCCCAAACGAAGCGTAGGAGTGATATATACTTAATCGGCCTTGCTATTTGCCGATTTTGTCACGTGAACGCAGCCAAAATTACATGAAGGGATCCCGAAAGGGATAGTGCGTTAAAGACATGTCGCCCGATTACCTGATTAAGGAATCCGAGTACTCGGACATCTGTATATATAGTGTAGACAAACATTCATCCTTCTCCTGCTTTCACTTTCACTTCACTTGTACTGTCATTCTGCTTCAAACACATAGATGTTACTTCACAATTTCACATCCACTCTGGACATAGTATCTTTCTACTATCTCTTACAAAAGCCTTTATTGTTTCTTCTATAACTCAATTGATATTTCATAAGATCTTTCCTGCTTATCACATATCCACCAACATGCCCCCTCTATGCCACTTCTGTCTCATCTGTCATGCTGCAGATGATCAATTCCCTGACTATTATACCACAGAGTCTAACATCCCCCTTTCTATGGATCTTACTACAATCCTCCATACCATCAATATATCCTCTAATGTTGGCAGCAAAGCTGAAATAAGGATTCTTCACTATCTATGAGAATGCTGTACCACTCATAGTGAGATGTCTATGGCATCTACCTCTACTATTATACTACTAATAGACTCTATACCTCAACTGATACTAGATGCTGATCTCACTGCTTATATCACCCACCAAGACCAGGTTATTGCCCATCTCCACCACTGCCAGGGAAAATCCCAGGAGTAAGACTTTACTACTATTACTCTATCATCTGATCCTAATATTCTTATAGACTCAGTTTCTATAGCTAGTAGTTTTATAGTACTAGTTTCAGTCCCAGACTTCAATTTATCAGATTCCAGGGCACTGGTTCAATAAATATCTATAGGATATATAATTAAATTACTTATATGACAACATTGATCCCATTGCTAAAGGCTGTATATATAATTCCTGCTTTTATACTCATCAATATTTATAATGTTCTTAGAAATATGGGGCTTTCACTTATTCTTTATAAGATTTGACAAGAGAGATAGTCCTTCATTCATCAGTTTCACCAAAGGCACCATCTTCTCTCTCTTTATCTCTCCAGCTATCTAATATCTCCTTTTTCTTCTTCTCTCTGACTTCTATAATTCTGTTCAGTATATTTTGGAAATCTTTCCTCTATCACACTTTTTGCTTCACTCTGAGGTTTGGGCTTTTGTCTTTCATGATTTCTCTGATTGGTATCTTTTGGCAACTATTCTTTCTGCTCTACAATATGGAGTCTGGATCAGATTTACAGACCCCCATCACCTATAGACCTACTATAACCTTCTCTCAGCTTATAAATTTCCTTAAGCTATTACCGATAACATCTCTACAGAAGTTGTAGCAGACTGCATTGCTGGCTCTTTTCTCTACTCTCTATTCTTAAACTTCTAAGCATCACTACTTGGTTCTATTGCAAAGAAGAATTCTTTCTAATAATATCAAATTCACTATCTATCTTAATCACCAGAGACTTCTATTAATGATGGAATCTCTCCTGATGACTTCTCTCTTATATATATATACTATCTTTGATAAGGTATTAGATATTATATAATGACTAGAAAGAGGAGTCTTTCTCTTTAAAGTTGATCTGGCTGATATATTCTATCACATTCCTGTCTATCCTGCTGATTGAGAACTGCCTAACTTTTACTAGCAGAATCTTTTCTATTTCAATTAGTTTCTCTCTTTTGATCTATACTCCTCTCTATTTCTCTATAATATATTTATAAAGATACTCAAATGGTTAGTAAAATACCATAGACTGATTGATATTGTTCACTATGTTGATAATTTCTTTGATACCTGGATACCTGTATTATGGACCTTCTCTCCACTATATCTTCTGCTATCAATATATCAGGCTATTGGCTTTTCAGTATAAGATAATAAAGTCAAAGGCCCAGTCACAACCCTCCTATTCCTGGAGATTGAAATTGATATACAGACTATAGAGGCTTGTAGTGCTCCGAACGAGTCAATTCGAATCAAATCCGGATTCGATTCGTCACATGATGGATTGATCTGAATCTCAAATCCGAAGCCATCCGAATCAACTCGGATTAATCCAAATCGCCCCATCCGAATCGCTCCATCCAAATCACCCATCCGAACCACCCCAATCCGAATCACTCAATCCGAATCACTCAATCCGAATCACTCAATCCGAATCACTCAATCCGAATCACTCAATTCGAATCCTCCAATTCGAATCCTCCAATTCGAATCCTCCAATTCGAATCCTCCAATCCAAATCTGAATCTGAATCCTTCAACCGAATCCTCCAATCCAAATCCTCCACATGACTCATATGCCGGACGCGTCCACAACACAACACACACACAGTACACACACATGCACACGCAAACACGCAAACACACATGTCAACAGATCAGTCTTCAACAGTTCACAGTACCGATGATGCTTCAAGTCAAACATCCCTGATAGCTCCACATCTTCCACGCAATCCTCGCTCCAAAATCTGGCAACATTGTGCTAAGATAGGAGATGATGTTGTTTGTAATTATTGCAGGTAAAAAATTAAGACGCACCTATTGACTCGTTTGACACACACACATGATATTGTTTCATCCACCCCCACAAACTGCACCAGCCAGAAGTTCAAAATGCTTGGTGGTACGACCTCGAACATGAATTGACACATAAAAGACAAGCACTCTGACAAAATCAAACAGAACACGGAGACAAATAAAATCGATATCCAAGCTGTGGTGGGTACATTTATCCGATTGCCCAACCATTTCTGTACCAACAACGCTGTTTAATCAAAAATATTTAGCCATACTCTTCAGCAGAATTTCGAAATCGGCTTATTCGCTGGATTGTGTGCACAGACCAGCCATTCACAACCATCAAGAGTGATCAATTGCATAGCATCTTTGGCCTCCTCAAGCATGATTTATATTTGCCAAGTGCCGATACTATTTGCAAAGATGTCCTGGAGGCCTATAGAAAGGAGCACGACAATCTCTGCCAGACACTTTAGGTAAAATAAAGGCAGCACCGTGACCTTTGCAAGCTGAATTATATAAAAGAGCTCACCAAATTAACCTTACATTCAATAAGCAGAATTCGGCAGGCAAAATTTCGTTTACAATCAACACATAGACATCCCCCAATGCAATTTCATTTCTGGGCATTACCGGTCATTGGATTGACCTCGATTGGCAGCTTAAATCTCTCACCCTTGACTTCGTCAAACTTGCTGGCCCTCATTCTGGAGACAACATCGCAGATGCTTTTATTAGTTGTATCCGGGAGCTTG
>RBNI01007564.1:0-10183 GCA_003990745.1 Jimgerdemannia flammicorona | reverse complement strand
TTTTTTTTTTTTTTGGCTGGCAGACGTAGTTTGCCTCCAGCCAAAAAAAAAAAAACCCATATCAACTGAACTTCCAATGTACAGGGATCCTGTCTCTTGGCATTTAATAGCATAAATACCACTTTTATTTAAAAGTGTATCTTTTGCAAGTTTTAAGTTTTCCGTAATGTGAAGATTATCAAATTGCATAATAGTAGGTAAACACTTCTCTGCTCCTTCACAGAATAGAACATTGGCTGATAGAACGGCATTAAATAAAAAAGTAAAGAGGTATACAAAAAAGATAGTGGTAAATAGAACAGCTAAGAAGTTAAACAAAGGTGATAATAGATAATACGGGCTGGGACTATTCTTTCGGATAGGACATCCGATTAGAAAATAATTGAATAAGTGCACTCAATAGGTATACATTAATCGTAGAATTCCCTTCTGTTGTGTCTTATTCGCGTTCGGTGACTGGCTAGAACTCTTGTTTCGGATATGGCCTCCGATTCGGTTTGCGTGGTATTTCATGATGTTATATGTATTGGGATCCCTTAGATGAAGAATTTTTGGGTAACGAATCTAGTAACGATATCTCTAGTAAAATCAAAAAAAGAACTAGAACCATACCTCCTTGATCAAATCTATTGATCATAGCATAAGCAACAGAAGTATGTTAAATATCTACATCGATCAAGCAAAAGAGAAAATTAAAAAATTAAATTCTCTCTCTTATAACTAGATAAAATTGTTCTGTAACCTTTAGAGCTGAGTGTTGGGAGTGATAGCATAAATACGAAACCCGGAGAGAGTACCTAGCCTCTTTAAGAACTTCTGGTAAGTGCTAGGTCGTTAAATTGGATAATAAAAGTCAAATTTTCTGGTAACAGCTCTCCCCCTTTCGGGGAGGCGAGCATTAGGCTAAATTAGTAATGGCCCCCCCGGGGGTAAGCGATTAGCGCTGTCCCCGGGGGGGTTGCCCCCCCCCCCTAAGGGGGGGGGGCTACCAGTTTTTTTTTTTCTTTGAAAAAAAAAAACAGCTCCTCCAGGACCCTCGGCTCTGCCGACCCTTTCAGGGTGAGGGGTAACTCCTATGCAAATAAAGCAGTATCGTTTTAGATTAACATGGAGGATGGATACTTACCATACGCAATAAACGGATTTAGGTTCTTAGGGGGTAGCGTAGTCATGACGTAGCTACGGGGGGACCCAATAATCAGGGATAAAATTATTTATTAAACACTCGGGCCCTTTACAATGTAACCTTGTTTAATGGCTCGAGAAACAGCTTGCTGAGACGGTGAAAGCTTCTACTATGTAGAAGCTTTCGCCGACACCAAGAAAGCCCATTTAGCCGCTGCTGTATGAGAAGAAAAACATTCTACCAGAACATTATCAAGAGTATAAACAAAAACTGGCTGTTTTGCCGCCTTTTTTTTTTGCGAGACGGCGCTTGCCCCCGGGGCGACAGTAGTAAATCGATTTTTATATATAATATAAAAATTAAAAAATATATATATATATATATTTTTCGAACATAATGTTAAATACATTCGGGCTAAAAGGAAAGTTTTCATGATTATAGTAATTAAAAGAGGGTTAAATAAACAAAAACCATCGGTTTATAACCTAGAGGTTCACCTGCAATCATAAGAATGTTATAAACCGGCTGCGCGCCGCTTGCCAAACATTGGGGTTATTACGTTTACGAGAACCCAAGCTTTACGAAGCTTACTCAATATTAATCCGTTTCTCTAAGGAGATACTTACCCTTAAATCTTTTTCCTGAACTCATATATCGAATTACTGTCATACTGCTAACATTCAACCATTCCGCCGCTTCCATTTTCGAAGAAAACTGCTGAATTAAAACATTATCTAAATTTCATACAGAAACGGCGCGAGCTTTTGGAGATACAATACCATACATTGGATCGTTCGCCCCTGTCTGAAACCATTAGCAGGTACTTTCCCATACATTGGATCGTTCTGATTCATTTGGCTTGACTCATTTTGGCTTTCGCTCCGGGTGATTGAGTCGCCCCTAACCGAGAAGAAGCAATCGGATTGATATTATATGTGTTGCGTAGCTATCGGCTGAGCCGAGGGCGCGGAGCGGTTGCCGAAGGCTATTAATTTATTTAAAGCTGTTAAACGTAGTTTTACTGCAGCACCGGAGGTGCAGCTAATTGCCCTTCCGGCGGGGCCTGTCGACGCGAGCCCGGCAGGCCCCGACCGTCAGGACGACATTGGGTTAATACCCGGGGACCGGATGGCCGTAGGCCGCCCGGTCCCCCCCTTAAAGGGGAGGCGGGCGGAAAATTAAAATCCACTTGATTTGCTCCCCCCCCTTCAAAGAAGGGGGGGAGCTACCGGTGGACAAACCCACCGGGGGCAAGCGACTAGCCCCGCAGAGCGGCGCTCGTACCTGAGACCCTACGGGGAGGGGTGAGTCGGCGAAAGCTTCGACTAAGTCGAAGCTTTCACCGCCCCTTGGGACTAGCGCTGTGGCGCTACGCCTCTGGCGCAGCGACACGGGCGCATGGTTGTTTGTTTGTTTAAACAAACAACCTAGCGCCTTAGTTTTCTAATTTTTTATTTATAAAAAATTGTAAAGCGCCGTCCCCCGGTGGACGCTAAAATAATAAGAGAAAAATTATTCCTGCGGAGACCATAGTAGTAAATGCGTTCTGTAAATGAGGTGAACTAGGCCTGCCGGCCTCTTGCCCCCCCCCCTTTAGGGGGGGGGGCTACCGCGGGCCGTCCCCTCCAGGGCGAGAACCATTAAAATGTTGTCTCATCCGTCTACCTAGATCAACTGAGCTTCCTACATAGCACCATTTAATGTATTAACAATCATATAAATACCCGATAGCCCACCAAGCGTTGAATAAATCAGGTGTTTGTGAGCCACCGCTGGGCGGTTACAACTTCCTCCCCGAAGGGGGGGAGGTGGTGCCCCCCAAGGGGAGCCACACGGCGAAGCGTGTTGCAGTAAAACTACGTTTAACAGCTGTTAAACATAGTTTTACTGCCGCGCCAGAGGCGCAGCTAAAAAATCCCATTCTCCGCCGGGGCGGGATCGGGCTGCCATAGCCAACCCGACCCGCCCCCGAGCGACTTCGTTCTAGTTCTTGCGTACTGGGGGGCCGGCATACGTCACGGCCCCCAAGACGGTTATACAAAAAAAATTGGATTAATAAAAAAAATCCATTTTTCTATTTTTTTTATTTTAAAAAAAATAACTCAATTTTTGATCCATTTTAATAAAAAATGGAAAATAAAAATTGAAAAATAATATATTATTTTTAGAAAATAACATTTATACGTGAGTTATCGTGCATATCCTAACAACCATTTATGTAATGGATCTCGAATGCTGGATACGGAGTTATCTCCGAGTCTATTAGACAGGAAAACCACTGAACTGGGTCCAGTACTCTTGCACGACCCGGTTATACGGTAAAATTCTCGTAATAAGGTTTATAAAGTGGTTGCCCCCCCCCCTTTAGGGGGGGGGGCTAACCGGCGGACTTGGTCGCCCTCCGGTCCCCCCGGGGGATTTTCTAAAAATATATATATATATATATTTTTCAATTTTTATATATAATATAAAAATGGACCAGCTTTCTACGAAATAATCCGGCTCTATCTATTTGTATTGGATTTCGCATAGGTATTATACTATGAACTAAGAGAATACGGTAAATGAAGTCTCGAGATTGACTTAAAGAAGAAGACGTAGAATCTATAGTTGCTTTGAGATGAAATTAGATGAAGATTATTAAATGATTGAACGCGCCCCGGGTAAACAAGTCACGGTAGTTACACACGCATCAGGGTTTTCAGGGTCATATAAATCCGTACATTCACCCCTTCTTTTTAAACCACCACTGCGTGGTCGCTTTTTTGTCTTGGTTTTAGATTCAAGACAAAAAAGGAAGATTATTTAACCTTTCTAAGTGCCTGTACCATCTTTACGTTAATTCCCCTAAAAATAGAGTTTCATCTCCGTTTCATCGATGGCCTTGTGCACTCCAAATTATTATTAGGGTGAAAAAAGAACGACTGTACATTAATCACCATAGGCCTGAAAACTGCGCCGGGAAACCAATTACCCAATGAAATAATTTAGCCGTTAGCCTCCGGCTTATTGCAGTTAACCGAAGGTTAACCACAACGCTTAGCGTTATTGCAACCGTCTAATCTTTGATTAGTGGCTATATTCTAATAGATACCCCATACCCGCCCTCACTGAAATGATTCAGTAACCATATCTAAAAAGAAATCTTGCTTAATAAACTACCCCGGGGATTGCTCTCCCCTCGGCTCCTGGGTAAGCTTACCCAGGAGAGGTGGGGGGAGCAATGGCGGGAAGGGTCGTAGACCCGCCCCTTGTCCCCCCGGGGCGCCCGATTTTGTAAAGCATTGAACTATCCATATGCGGTAAAACAATGGAACGTAATAAAGGCATAGAGCTAGATCTAATATAAATCACCGGGTATTTACCTTGATCCATTTGTAGGGTGCACTGAATTTGGTAACGAATCATAAGAACATTCATTAATAGTACTACCTCGGGGACAGTAAAAGAGTGTGTACATAAAATTAAGCCAGACAAGCTTTACCATCACCCATAATCATATGGGCTAGAGCAATTGGAGAAAATCGGCGAAAGCTTCAACTGAGTTGAAGCTTTCACCGAATTCATAGATAGTCGCAGGGATGACCTTAACACCGTTGACATAAAAAAGATTATAGATCGTTCCTCCCGGGCCGGGGGCGACCAAGTCCGCCGGCCCGGGAGGCGTAAAACAAGGTAGTGCTCTTGTATACATATCTAGGGTATAACAAAGAGTGCCTTTAATCTCACGAGTGAAAAGCTTTGGCCAAGCCTTACAATAATGCGATAATAGATTAAACACAGACCAAAAATACGAAAAATGACCTACAGACTGGCGAAAGTGAAAAAGGGCATTCTTGGACCCTTTTGTAATTCGTAAGCTCCCGTCGGAAAGCATTAATCCAATCATAATGCCATAAATATAGGGAGGAAAGACAACCATTGAGGCAATGATTGGTTTAAACGTAGGAAATCAAACACTCGATGACAAATTAGTACCCCCGTTTTTTTTTTTCTGCGGGCACATGTCCGCCCTTAGAAAAACAAAAAAACCCGGGGCAAGCGCCTAGCGCCGCAGCGCGGCGCTGAGCGCAATAATTCTTAAGCAATAAAAGCGCCTAGCGCCTTGTTTTATTAATAAAACAGGGTATATACAATAATTGCTTAAGCAATAAAAGTATATACCGTCCCACGGGGCCGCCCGAAGGGCTAGAACTAACTCCGTGCATTCACAATGAATTGTATGTGTAGATAATAGACCAATAAAGGTTAACATATGTAATTACTATGATGTTTACTTCTTAAATAGGGAACCCTCCATCATAGAGGAATACATATGGCGAAATGAATTGAAAACCTTTACTTATATATTTATTTAGTGTAAGAAAAACAAAAGAAATGGATCCCTGTCTTATTTTTCCCGCCCATAAAATATCCCGATTTTCCGCACTAGAACCCTGTGCGTCTAACGGAACAAATGGAAAAACAATAAACCGAAAGGGAGCTAAACCGTACTTGGGAAAAGCATTTGATTGAATACTACTAAAAGTGGGAAATAAACCGCCAAGAAGAAGAGCTGTCATTGTTTTAATTGAACATTGTGTAAACCTTATAATCCTAATACTCTATTTCTATCCCGCTCCTTTGCTTCCCGACGAAACATTAAGCGACCAGTACTTTCCCGAGTATGATGAATGGTAGAATAGAGTCGCCCTTTTGAGGCTCCATTTGATTTCCAGTCTATTATTTTTAACTTCAAAAGAAAATGAAGGGTCCCTGGAATTGGGGCCTAATAGATAATTGTTAGGGACGAATCCTGTTGATACTCCTTTACTTATATAATTAGAGAATTCCCATGGAATACTTTATCTGATTTCATATAGTTATATACAGTAAATCCACAAGGAAACATTCAACCATTCAGCAGCCGCGATTTTAGAAGGAAACTGTTTAATAGGTACGTGATTCAACGAATACACACAAAATAGTATGGGCATTCTCGCGAGGGAACCATTAACATTGTTAATGGCCAAACTCGGATGATTTATAAAACTGCAGAATAATTTTATGAAGGCTTGTTACCCTAAGGATTACCCAAGCATCTAACCTGCTTTTGTGGTAGCCCGTCTTCTTATAAAGAAGACGGGGCGGGGGGCAACCCTAAGAAATTACATCGATATGGATTCTTAATTGCTTTACTACTATGACTAGTGAAGATGAATTAAACCCCTATTTGGATTATTATGTAAATCATCATAATAAGTGAATCCGATATACATTTATTCCTTTCTGCTTATCTGTATGAATTTTAAACTTGATTTTATATAATTATTCCTGTACGATTGGCGGGATAGATTAGAGAAATATCACCCTGATATTATACCCCGGCGGGCCAGCCTAGCGCTGTGACGTTGTTAGTTTCATAACTAACAACGGCACGGGCGCATGGTTGGTTTGTGGCCCCCGGAGGACTCCCCTCGGAGTGTTCCGAGGGGGTTGCCCCCCCCCTAAAGGGGGGGGGCTAGTTAAACAAACCAGCCTAGCGCCTTCCGGCCGGGAGCCGCATGTTGCTGAGTTATAATCTAAGGTAGCCGCGGATAAAGTGGCCGCTTTAGAATCGAAAATTGTTGCTTTAGAAGCGAGGATTGCGGAGAAAGATGCGAAGACCTCAGGAGCCTTTCGAAACATACAGTATTCGAAGCGGATAAAGCAGCTACGACTCCACCCTCTACTCATGGCGAAGCTACCACTTCGTCTCCTGCAGAAATGAAATCGATCCCCGCTATTCCTGCTTCCATGATGTCACCAACTCATGGTGAAGCTGCTTTAGAGAATTTAGTGTTGAAAGATCTCTCAACGCCGCCACTAAGTCATGCGAAGCAACCGTCTCTGTTCCTTCCACAACTTCCGATTTACCCACAACCACTTCTCAAGTTACCGTATCTACTCCGGCGGAGTCTCGTGACACAATCTGTTGTACCACCTGCTACTGACTTTTTAAGAGCGATTGGGGCCCTGAGACCTGCAACAGGATATTCCTCTATCTGATTTAAAAAATCCTGATATCGGCATCGAAGTGAATGGAAATAGACAGCTATCTCGTTCTTTGGTACAGTAGATCATATTCACGATCTTAATGCGTTTATTTCGGCCATCCCTGAGGGTGGGGAGGTTGACCTAGTAAGGCAACAGGGAAAATCGTTAATTAAGTGTTAGGATTTATAATAACAAATAATTACCCATAACACCATTAAGTAATAGCTTTGCAACCCGCCCCCTTGGGGTAGGGCGGAGCCCAACCCAAGGGAGGGTCCGGAGGACCATCACTCTGAGTGATCGGCGCTGAGTGCCCCACACTTTAGTGTGGGGCACTCAGCAAGAAGCGTCTAGCCCCCCCCTGAGACCTTACGGGGAGGGGAGAATGTTGTCGCTTCCCCCTACGGGGAGGGGTGAGTCGGCGAAAGCTTCGACTAAGTCGAAGCTTTCACCGCCCCTCGGGACTAGCGCCTACCCGGGCCCGCCCGGTGGGTTGGGCGGAGCCCTACCCCAAATTATTGGATTTGTATTGATTTTAACCGATCTCTAAAATATAGATAATATCCCCGGGAGGCGGGACCGTTGTCCCCTTGTCTCCCGGGGGCCGATTTTCAATTTTTATATAATATCCCCGGGAGGCGGGACCGTTGTCCCCTTGTCTCCCGGGGGGCAAAAATGGATACCCCTGTTTTAGAATCACCCCCAGATACGGATTTCGGAGAACTAGAGCCGCAGCAAAAGCAAACTACAATGACTCGTACATTGAAGATTTAATTAATCAAATTTCTATATATATTCACTATTTATTTATTCTTTATTTAATGATAACCTAACAGTTATGCATCTTAATTTACACCCCGTAGGGACCCCCCCTCATATAGTATCCATTAAATTGTCGTAAGGACGAGACCCACGGATTGGAATCCGTCCTTTTGGGTTGCCTATCCACTATCGGCTTGAAAGAGTATGTACTTCAACTCCCTTCTTGAGAAGCATACTCGCAATTGGGGATATCCTTTGGATCTGTTACCATAAAGGCTACTCTTACATGGGATAAATTGAAGATAATTTTGCTGCTCTGGGGATTGTTCTGGGTTTCCGCAGAAAACCTAAGCAAATGAGTCATATTCCCACTGCGCCTGTTGCAGCACAGGGTGCTGGGCTTCTGCACCTCATTCCGGTGGGCCGGATCCTTTGTACCTATCGGTTACAGGTTCCGAACATTTTACTACTTTCTTCAGGGGTGAGCGGACTCGAACCACTATTGAAGAGTTTGAAGTTCTTAGTTCTACCATTGAACTACACCCCTACTGACCACAGACTCACACTCGTTAAGTGTCATCCCGATAGGGATTGCTCAGTATGTTTTACTGAAACAGTCTTCGGATAGGAGAGATTCGAACTCCCGATCTCCTGAGTAGAGACGGTTTCATAATATTGAGGATGGTTCGACGGTTTCATATGCTTGAGGATAGGGAGAGATTCGAACTCTCGATCTCCTAAGAGACTCCATTTCAAATAGAATGCCTTAAACCACTCGGCCACCTATCCTTTACTTATATATTTAATAAAATAAACAATAAAAGTAATATTTTAGGGTTTTGGAAATCAATATAAGTAAAGGAGCATCATCAGGATGTTTTCCCTCAAGTCAATTATCTATTAGGCCCCTAAGAGTATCGCAATTACGAAAACCCTTCATCTCTAGCATCGTGCAGAGCAGATGCTGGAACTTAAATCAAACGGAGCCTCAAAAGGCGACTTTATCCTCTACCACTCACCAGGCTCGGGAGAGTACTGGTCGCTTAATGTTTATAGCAAAGGAGCGGGATAGAAATAAAGTATTAGGGTTATAAGGTTCATTATATTTATTACAATGTTAGTTTTATTATTATTATTTTTATTGCCATTTAATCTTAACGGTCTATCTGAAATCTACTGTGAATCAACGGATTTAGTTGTATGGGGTTCAAATATGACCTCAACTGTTGGGTATCTAAGATTTTCTAAATTAGTTAGCCGGCCCCCCCCTACGGGGAGGGGTGGCCGAAGGGCGACCAAGTCCGCCGGCTGTTTTTCCCCCCTCCGCTCCTGGGTAAGCTTACCCAGGAGCCGATGGGGAGACTTACCCCCGGGGAATGATGCTACTACCCCCCTATACTTATGGGGTAATTGTTGGTTTAATGCTTTCTGATGGGAACTTACGGATCTATAAAGGTGGTTAACCAACGGTTGCCCCCCCCCCTTTAGGGGGGGGGGGGCTAACCGGCGGACTTGGTCGCCCTCCGGTCGTTTTTCCCCCCTCCGCTCCTGGGTAAGCTTACCCAGGAGCCGATGGGGAGAAAAACCCCGGGGATATGTACCGACTCTTTTACGATTCAAGAGACTGTTCTTCTTATGAATGTTCTAATGGTACGCTACCAACTCGATTGTTTACGATAGCACAACAAGGGGCAATATCGCATTTCGATAACCACTTCGCCGTGGCGAAGTTGTTATTGAATAATATATTTTATATATTTTAGATCCGAGCTGCTTCAATGCCCTATTGCGATCAATTGTATTACCACATATGGATCCTTCAATGTTTTATAAAATTAAAGCTTAATAGCTGCTCTTTACTCGTTTTAATTAACCCATTATGGGTTTCCCCCCCCCATTCATCATAGATGTCCCCATTTTAGAGGCAAAGCAATAGTTTAAAGTTTTCAAGTGGAACGCCTTAAACCGCTCAGCCACCTATCCTTTTCTTTTAGTTAATTATAAATACTATTTACTATTTTATTACAACGGTTGTAAGTTGTTTATTGATTTGATATCGTTGTTACTATATTATTCTTTATACTGATTCGAGGGCTTTACTTCTCAATTATTATTGTTATTATTATTATTATTTATACAAACTCCCGGCCGGGCGAGCCTAGCGCTGTGACGTTGTTAGTTTAATAACTAACAACGGCACGGGCGCATGGTTCGTTTGTTTTAACAAACGAGCCTAGCGCTGTGACGCTGCGCCTCTGGCGCAGCGGCACGGGCGCATGG
>RBNI01007563.1:0-10184 GCA_003990745.1 Jimgerdemannia flammicorona | reverse complement strand
AAAAAAAAAAAAAAAAAAAAAAAAAAGATACCTACTATCAAATTGCCCTATATCAATCAAAAGGCCCTACTGAAGCAGCACCCACTCCAGCCCTGATGACTACCCACAGCCTGGCACCCTACTGGTTCACCATTATTGCTCTTCCTCCTATTTATGATGGTCATCTCCTCTCCCATCCCAACACCACCCAAAAAACAGTTACCTACACCAGAACTATACTCACCAGGAAGCTTGCCAAAGCCAGAGGACCCCACTACAGGCACTGAGGACCTGCAGGTAACCTATATTGGGCACTTGACACTCAAGGTCAGCTGACTCTCTATGTAATCCATAATATACCAAGATGATATCTTATTGGTAATGACAAAAGGAAGAAGGTGTCACACCAAAATAAGTATACGTATCCCAGATGTAGCTGAAGGCACCAGAAACTGCGAAAATGTGAAGAAGACACCAATCTGATACTGATAATGGGGCAACTCATCACTATTGCCTCCCTCTCACTGTCCTGCAACAGGTACAGCAAACCAACCTAAGATAGAGGAGGTATTAGTTGTAGAAAGTGGCCTTGGAAGGTTGCCTATTAAATTATTATAACTGGTAAGATAGTAGAGAAAGGAGTATTTTGCATCTTTGCAGTGAAGCCAGTCTCTCAATATAACTTTATACAAATAAAGAAATCTTTGTTGTAACTTTAACAGTTAGAAAAGTCTGTCATTTTTGAGTAATCTGCTATTATTTAAAAAGTTTGCTAATTTAGAAGAATCTATATCATCTAAGTTATCTGAATTATTTGCCAAAACCACCAAATCTATATAAGAAAAACTACTAAGATTATCATGAAGAAATTGTATTCTTTTAGAGATTGTTATACTATATAAAGATATTATAGAGAAATTGTATACTTATGGAGATCATTATACTATACAGAGATCATTTGCTACTTAAGAAAGAGACTGATAATTTACCAGATTCTCCTGTATAAGAAAACTATCTGTACTATATACAAAGTGTCCTTCATGTGAAATGTATATGAGATGTGTTATGCTAAATCAAGTGTGCTGATATAAGCTGGGTCGATGGGTTTGGTGAATACAGAAGCATGTGCTTCCCAGGCCTGCCATTCGTGTAAAGCAAAGAGACCACACATTTATTGTTCCTCCTCCAAAAGGGAAGGGTGGGATGGGTTGCATAAACTGATTGCAGGAACTAACTAAGTATACAGGTGTAGTCTATGTGCTTGATTGTTAAGATGTAATGCATACTCAGTCACTCAGGGGGATATTACATATAATGTATACTGAAACATTGCTAAGCTATTTGCCACTGGCATCTTGCTGGGGAACTGAGACTAGGCTAACATTGCATAAGAAACTGCACAATGGAAACTGAGACTAAGCTAAGATTGCATAAGAAATAGTGTGGCAGGGAACTGACACTAAGCTAAGATTGCATGAAAGACCTGAAAGATTGCATGATAGTGGCTTCGGCCACTTTGCCAAAGTTTGAGCTACATTTATAACTCTAACAAATTACCACTTACTCTCAAAAATCTATCTCAATAAGAAAATCAACCACTGTATCTAGAAGAAGATACAAGAGAATTCCTTAATAAGATTGAAGGAATAATAGCTCTAAAGAATCTCTCTGGTGAGAAAAAAATTGCTATCTTTAAAGCTCAACTTAGAGAACCAGCTAAGGGAATTTTCAACTAAATAGCAAATAATGTATATACAGACCTTAGAGCAGCCATTCTGACAGCAGTATTCTGAGAAGAATAATATAAAGCCATAATTTACTAGCTTATTGAAAAATATGCAGAAAATGAAATCCACTACAGGCTTAAAAAATCTCAGAGAATCACTCAGGGCATTCTTTACTAGAATTTAGAAAATAATGCATACAGCTGAGTTCAATGTTATTAACCAGAATCTTATAGGTCCAATAACCTTCAGAAATGAGATTCTCCCAAATATTGCATAGTATATCTATACTTTAGACATCAGAAGGTCTGAAGAATAAGTAGATATAGGCTAAGGATTTTTTGATATCTAACAAGAAATCACCTAGAGTGATCATAATAGAAAGATAATAAAGAAGACCCCTTGGTTTAAACCCTATAATGACTTCTTCAATAATATGAAAAACTGTAAGAAGAAAAGTTGATCAAAGAGTAAAAGAAAGCTAGAAATGAAATACAGGACCTTAACTCCAAGTTCGACTGGCTCTTTACATATAAAAATCAGAGTTACTCACAAGACAACAAAGGCTATATATTATAGAGAAACTAAGACTATCTATTTAGAGATAACAAGAGCTACTAGCTATAAGAAGAAGAAAGTATTTACTCTAAAACAGAGCTTATATCTAATGGTTTCATTGTAGACAGTTTCAATACTATACTACAGAATGTGATAATAGAAAAAGTGACCAAAGGAACTTAGAGCCACTAAATTGAAAGAATGTAACTCAGTATAAGAAGACTAAAGCTTATTCTGTTAAAGACTTTGAAGAAGAAATTAAAAGCAAAGACTACAGTAATCCAGACCTATACTGAACTAAGATCATTATCAAAAAAATAGTCTACTTAGCTGAGAAAAAGGATATTTCAATAGAAATATGATCCAGAAATATCAGTAGAAGAGCTATCTAGGAAGAAGATGAAGAAGATGAAGAGGAATAGGTTGAAATACCCCCCAGGTCTCTCTTACCTTTTGTATCTAAAATGAATAAACTATTACTAGAGGATGAAAAAATAGAGTAAGAAGAATAAGAGCCTATGTTTCAAAGCCCAAAAAGAAGTATATTATAAAGACCATACTTAGAGATATCTATGATTCAGTATGGCAAAAAAATCAAGAAGTTAAGATAGAAGTCACTCTCTTACAATTCCTACAACTGATATCTGCTGAAGTTTGAAATAATCTATTGAGAACTACCATGTCCAGTACTGGCTAAGTTTCAATTCTATAATAAGAACTAGTATCAATCTCCATCCAGACTACAGAAAGATATTTTAGTATATACTTATATAGAGATATTAGAGGCCAGAAGGTGAAAATTGTTATTAATATTAGAGTAGCTATCTGTATTATTGCCAAACAATTTCTAGACACCCTTCAGTAGTCTATTAATAAACCATCCAACCTTAGTATCATAGTAGCAGATAGAGCCTGAACTCAACTGCTTGGAGAAATATTATATATCACCACCTCTATTAGATATATCCAGTTCTCTATTTCAAAAGTTATTATCACTGACGCTATTACTTATTATATAATCCTTGATACCAACTAAATAAAAGAAATGAATGGAGTCATTAATATTAACAAACAGGTGCTCAAATTCAATAATAGAAAAAAGAAGTACAGAATTAAGATGACCAGCTATGAGCAATTGAAGAAGAAAAAGAGAGTTACTATCTAGAAATAGTATGCCAGTAGTAAAGAAACTATAGAGAAAGAAGAAGAATTTGAAGATAGAAATAATTCCAAACTCAATCCATAAATCAACCTAGTAGATAATAGATCAGAAGATAACATATGGACTAAAGATACTATTCCCATCATAATCAGAACTATTATAGAATAAGCTAAAGAATATCCCATCTATCTCAAAAGATATAAGTACTCTGAACATTCCTCTAAGATTATTGAAATAAGGAATTCCCCTAGTATAGCCTGCCTCAAATATAGAAAGAAGAAGAAGAAATATAACTACTCTATAAAGACACTTATAACAGAGAAACAAAGATACCTCAAATTAGTATCTCTAGTAATTATTATATAAATAACTATGCATCAAGAAATAATCACTATATTAGCAAAATAAGTTTATAAAAGAGACTATTATATCTATACAGAGATATAGCCCTTAGCTACTTTTTCTCATATCTATGATAGGGAAGGTTACTAATTCTCAAGATAGCAAGAAGTTGATAACAGAAAACAGTACTTCTAAGTAATGGGATACTGTCTTTATAGAAAACACCCAAGCTGCTGAATCTGTCAGTATAAGAAGATATATCTCAGCTAAGATATCAGAGTATATATACTCAAGTGAGAATATGATAGAATTAAGATTAGAAGAAACTGAGTTAAGAAACTACAAAAAAGATTCACAAGATCTATTATATAGAAAATAATATCACAACTTATCAAGAATAGATAAAAGATACCATCAACTATATGAAAGCCCTAGACTCTACTAAAAAAGAGAAATTAACTATCTCTGAGACCCCTCTACTAAAGCCAGATAGCTGTACCTTGATATTAGAATATAAAGATTTACAATAATAGAAGCCTCAGCCTAAGGACAGTCTACTCTCAGTAAAGATATTGCTCAGTATATCTTGCTATACCTTAAAGCCATACTTCCAACAAAAGCCCACAAAAAAGATATAGGCTATAATCTTTGCAGCCTCTAAGATGATACTATTAACTTATATTCAACTGATCTCAAGATCTGGACTTCTAAGATAAGGAGTCACTATAGAAAGAGGAACAATAGATCCTAAAAATATAGAAGAAATCAAAATTATCTTAAAGAACAGTAGTACTGAATGGATTTGAATTTATAGAGGAGAAAAAATTTCTAAAGCAGTCTTTATGAAGATTGAAACTTATCAACTTCAGAGAGTCCCTGAACTAGCTCAAGGCCCAAGACAGACCAAAGGATTTAGAAGCTCAGATAAGAAGAAAGTATATCTCCTTCAAGTAAACCACTTCAAGAAGAATACACCTCAATAAGTATAGTACCAACCAGTTAAACTTCTTAAGAACCTTATTCTAAAATCAGAAGAACATATCATCTTCAAAATATTTACACCTCCAGATGCCAGGAACTTATTCTTCGAACCAAATGAAGATCTCAAGAACCTTGATATAGAAGGACACCTAGATAAACTCTGTATACTCTTGAGCAATCAACTAAGGCTAGGACAGTATCATTTTGCTAAAAGAAACCATCATAGGCTATCCAGTGCTCTATCTCAATTAGACATACAAAGAAGTTTATAATCTAAACCTATTAGGAAATGGCAAAAGGTCCCAGAAGAAAAGAAAGGCCTTTCTATAACTAAGGAGAAAGTAAAGCATTTCATCAATATTGAAGAAAAACTAACCCCCCAACAACAGTAGCAACTTGTGGAACTCCTTTATAAATACCAGGATATATTTACCACAGACTATAACAACCTGCCATATTACTCATCATATCACTACAGTATAAATACAGAAAATACAACACCTATCTAGCAGAAGCCTTATAGAATACCCCACTACCTAAAGACATTCAAGAAGGAACACATTCAGGAATTCCTAGACAATAGAGTTATCTGATCCTCTACTAGCCTCTGGGCCAGCCCTATACTTATTGTATCTAAGAAAGGAGGATAGAGACTCTGTATGGATTACAGGAAGCTCCACTCAGTTACAGAAAAAGATGCCTATCCTTTGCCCAGAATTGATGATCTCTTGACCAATTACAAGATGCCAGAAACTTCAGCAGTATGGATCTTTTCGCAGGATTCCATGAGATCCCCGTTCTTTTATTTAAATGTAAATAAAAATAATTCAAATTTGATATTTTGACATATTTCAACTTGCCATATCAATGTAAATCTTCTAAATCGGTACGGTGGTAAACTATGATGAACGGTAACAGTTTAAAATAGCGAGATCAATAAGAATGGTGATGCGTAAGTTGTGTTTGACCCTGAGAGCAGTGTAAGCGCAAAAATAATAAATGTAAGTTAGCCGGTCAGAAAGGAAAAAAAAAATTGGCGGCGATTTGCCAGCAATTTGCCAGCAACAAATGGCATTCGTTAATTTACAAAAGGCTAGTCTATTTTACGTATTGGAAAAATACATGGAAAAAAGCATGGAAAATAGAGTATCCTTTGGAAAAATGGCAACTGCCAATGGAAATCTTCTAGGGCCGTACAAATTCTTATAGGGTCATAAGAATAATCTTCCAGGGTCGTACAAACACCCTCTAGGGTCATAAACACCGCTTGGAAAATTGGAACAAGCACTTACAAAATTCCTGTGCGACAATACTAATATATAAAATTTTGATAGACCGCCTTTATTCACCTCTTTCGCTCTCTTTTCACATACACCCTAAAAACCCTTCACTAGTTCAATGCGTCCAATTAGTCATTTGTGAAATAGACAACGGTTAGACTAATATGTAACTTCGTCAAGTTAATGCTGCCAAACATATCCATTCAGAGGTAAAATAGAATGAAATCGTATGTATTAATGGAGAACAGTTTCTATCCTCACGCAATTATCGACCTCAGTATGTCAAGCATCACAACCTTTGGTTCTGTTATGCCCTTTTCCGATTTATCCAGAAAATATCATGAATATCCCTCAGTCGGAAGTAATGCCGAATGACATCCCAACCAGGGGATTTACTCTCTACTATACGAACATCTTTCCAACTGGAGCATTGGACCGAAGCTAGCACAATCGCCGGAGCCAATTCTTCAGCAGCTCCCTGCCAGTTCACCATCTTCGCCATCTTCTTCCAGCACGAATGTCGCTACACTTGCGCTAACTGCAACCGTTTTCCTGCCCAGTTCTGTTACATATAAGGAATGTCCAGACTGTTCGAAGAAGAAGAAGCGATATCGCATTCACGCTACTACCAGAGACACAAAACGGAACTCTCCTGGAATGGTGAGTGCTGGATGTAAAATGGATAAGAAGGGATGTCGAGGTACACCTTGTGCTCGTTGTACCCATCTTGGAAGGCTTTGTTGGGTTGACGTTAAAGAGTGGCGGTCATGAATGTTAACATATACTTTGCTGTGAACCTTCTATGAATTTTCTTCGTTTAAACTACTTCTTTACTAATATGTGTTTGATAAAATGGCACGGCATGCATCCAATTGAGATAAAAACTCTCTACATTATATTGAGAACATAGGAAAATCTATATGCTATGGAAAATATTTATGCATTGGATATTTATATCAAATTAATAAAATTATATATGGAGATAACTTACTCTGTTCATTTTGAATTTCAGCAAATACATTCCAACGACACCCACACGTTTCCATTCTTGGCCATCAAACGTCCGTATGCAAAATATTCATGACTCTATACAGCGGAACCATTTGTTGTCTCACATAATTGCCACCCGTCATAGTGGTTTGCCAAGACCTTCCGGTTTTATTCTCCACAGTCCCAGGCCTGTGAATTTGACGACGTAGTCGTGGTCAGAACATTTAAATGGGGAATATATTAGTAATTTGAAACTCATATTAACAGCAAACAATACTAACTACCTCGCACGCAATAGTTAGAATTTCTCCCTCTAAACGCCCAACCATTCCAATACCAACTGCGCAGCCCTTTCAGCAAACCAAGAAGCCAAGTTAGGGTGTCGACTTCCTGATCCAACATTGTATCGCAGTATTTTGCAAGTAGAATTCTTAAAAAAACAACAGGTAACGGGTCCCACCCATTTCTTTCCGGGTTTCTTTAGAAAATGTATTCCTGGATCCACTTATATAATAATAAAATCAATGGGTCGTAGTTCAAAACAAGGGCTCCCACCAATCATTGAAATTGGGCGTGCTTTTAAACACTGCGCTATGGAGCGGCGCCTGGAGGATTGACAAAAATCCAACCCCGCTGTCTGGTAGACGTAGCAATGTCGTGTTTCATTTTTCGGTCCTGGTTTGGGAGGCATAAAACTCGTGAGAGTTACTACCATTTCATTCTGGCATGTATATAAAACCAAACTTGCCAAATCCACTAGCAACAATGTCCGACGGAATGTACAGCTGGTATAGTCGTGTGACGAGGTAGCTGACAACGACGACTGAACAAATGGAAAGGGTGATGATAAATTTAAGTTCAAGACAAACTGCATGCACTGGAAACGTACATATGTCCCTAGGAATAATAGGAAATCCAATAATGGCTCCGCGGTCATTCCGTTCCGGTAGTGCAAATAGTGCTCTAAACGCAAGATGACGTCACAGTATTGATGGTGACGTTTCATCTCGACACCTTGTTATGGAAGTTAGGATTGCAAATTACTTTATCAATAACTAGCTATAATGTCCGAATAAAAGCTGCACTTGACTCGACAGGAATAATGTATATATATGGCAATGCGAAAATGTCCAAATCAAGTAAATGTATTTGGGTGGAAAAAACAAATAGTAGAAAACCGGCCCATTTACATGTGTCGGGATGGCGGGTGATAGAAACGAGTGCGAATGTATATGACAGTGCACGTATGAAAGCGCGAATAGACGTAGGAGCGAATCGGTGCAGTGGCTTAGAAGACAGACTACAGGAGTGCCAAAATAGGAAATACTTCGCCCACAATGCAAGTTTGAAACAGATCATGAAATAAAACCACCAGTGCCTAAAACCAAGGCGCTTGGCACCTAGAACATGGGCACCCAAGGCATTTCTGCATTCATTGACTTGTGGTCTTCAATAAGTCTGCTCATACTTGATCTTAGATTATATCCTTACTGATATTCATAAACACTGTTGACAGTAAGATATATATTTTGTAATGATATTTCTTTTAATATATTTATTTTGAAAAACTATAATTAATAAATTTAAATTTAATAAAAATTTCATGGTATTTAATATTAAATAATGTAATATAATATTTATTTTTATAAAAATTTATTAAACTCTGTAAAAATAATTATATTCTTTTCTATTTAATAAATATACAATTTTTAATATTTGGAAAGGTTTGAAATTATTAAATCAAATTAAAATTAAAATTATATAAAATATAAAATAAATTTAATTTTTGTAATAATATGAAAAAATACTCAAAATATTAATTATTATATTATAAATATATATATACTCTAATATATAATAATAAATTTATATATTATAAATATGATCAAAAAATATAAATATTTGTAATAATTATTAAATATCATAATATATTAAATAGCTATATATTAATAAACGTATGATTGTTATTTTTAAAAAGACAATACAATACCCTATAGGTATGAGTAGACTCTGACGTTATATTTAAATGACACTTCATTTTCGTCCATCTCGATGATGACGTCACAATCTCACAGGCTTGATGACCGCCGCCCATCGATAAATATTGTAATGATTAAAGGAATGGCACAGACACGAGTACCGACGTGGCTTGTGCGAGGCGATAACCTCCTGAATGCAGAGTCATTGAAATTGATGGGGCTACCGACAAATAAGGCTTTGTTCATGATCTGGAGAAAAGGTAGCAAATAAACCATCAGGACAGGATAAAATAGGAGTGGTAACGTATTGGATGGTTGTCCAAAGATATTGTGGGAATGTATCCTGCTTAAAATGTTCAAACTATGAACGTATATACATGATAAAATCTTGCGAGAACAAATACAGTACCGACGTTGATTGTGTTACGACGCGTCACCGGTGATTTAGTTTTACTCCATGACGAAATTGGAGCACTCGTGCAAAATAAAGATGCCGTACTTGCGAAGGGAGTTAGAGGTCAATATGTTCGGGGGCCTCAACGGGTAGATCGGAAATCGGACCCCTTCCCGCATGTAGCTCATACAATGTCTCCCACATCGTCCTCTAATCCACGCACGAAATGTCAAAGTAAATCCGTACAAGACACGATTAACGCAAGGTTTTCTTCTGCGCGACCTGTGCGTAGGCGGCCTGCGACAAGATGCACGCGTTTCTGACCACACCGGTGACAAGGGAGAATGTTGACTTACGTGCTCTGGAATTTCCGACACATACGGAAGGAGGCCTAGCCTAAGGAACTTGACGAGTGCCGGGGGTGTCTGAGGGCGAAGGGTATAGTGCCAAAAGAGGTCATAGCACGTCGTTGCTTGAATATCATTTGCCAGCTTCCAAATAGTGTCTGCGAGAGCGGCAATGGCGAATCCGACAAACCACGGCCTCAAGGGGCTAATTGGGCCTCGATTTTTGGGCTAGACTGTCGAAATGAGTATTGTGGAATCTCTTTTTTTAATTTTTTTTTTTTGTCTTATTTATTATTAACATTTTCCCGAGAAGTGAGTTGATCGCTAATCTCGCATAAAAGAGATTTGTGTTATCCAAACTGGGGGACGGGTTCGAGTCATAATCCACTAACTATATAAGGCAAATTGACCAGATTCGCCTAGTCCCCTCCCCCCCCCCCCCCCCCCC
>RBNI01007562.1:0-10185 GCA_003990745.1 Jimgerdemannia flammicorona | reverse complement strand
TTTTTTGCAGGATATATCTTATTACTAGTACTTCCAAATGAATTGAATCAATTCAAATCAAATCAAATTCAATTAAATTAAGAATCTGATTCAAACTCTATTTTTAGAAATATAATGATTTGGTGAAATACATCTAAATTTAATGATCTTTAGCTTATTAGATTTGCCTTATATATATAGGAAAATCTAACAAAGCTAAAGACTATTAAATTTGGATATATAAATATTTGTTGAGTTATTATATTTTGAAAAATAGAGTTTAAATCAAATTTCAAATCAAATTAATATTTGATTTAATTTGAATTAAATTGAATTAGTCCTTTGTTTTAATTTATTGAGAGCACTACTTATTATAGTAAATCTAGTATAATATAGAATATTAAATTTAGGTATATTTTTATCAAGTTATTATATTTTAAAGTTGAAATAAAAATTTCAAATCAAATTAGATCTTAAATTCAATTCAAACTTGATTTAATTTGAATTCTAGAGTAACCATTTCTTTCTCGAGTATAATTTATATTATATTAATATCTTTTATTACTTTTTATACAGTTTTTGAAGAAATGATACTAGTAATATATATGACAATATATAGGAGTTCTGATAGATATACTGAGTCAGATAGATCTGAGACCTTTAACTGATAATATATCAGAAGAGATTACAGTATAGAGATGGGGTTCTTCAGTAGTAAGGATAGATAAAGAGAACTAGGTAGCTCCAGGCACCTTTCTCAGCTACTATGTACATTATACATACTTTACAACATACTTTCAAGTCATTTATTAGAGAAAGATACTAAGGTAATGACAAATAGCAAGCAATCTGAGATGTATACTGGGTAGGGCAGCCCTAGTATATTTGACTGGCAGCAGGTGGAGAGAGGTCCTGACCTGAGGGGAGACATGAGGGGATTGTTGGTAGGAGGACGAGAAGGGGGAGGAAGCAGCAGTGGAGGACAGGAGTCTGGGAGGGCTAGTTTTGTGGAGATGGTGAAGGGGAGGCAGCAGACAACTGGACTGGAGGGTTGGCTAAGGAAAGGCAAGGAGATGGAGAAGCCAGCCATTCGCAGGGGAGTAGCCCTTAGTGGTGAGGGCAGTAGAGCTGAGAGAGTAGTGGCTGGGAGGAATGTGACAGCTGATAGTAATGGGACTGCCAATCTGGAAAAAAATCCAGATGTGACCACTGATGGTATGGCTGAGTGATTGAGGCTTAAAAGGCAAGGAAATTTGGTGGATAATATAATGGGCCTGACAGTGACTCTATTACTCAAGAAATCAATCTCAGCATTTGTAGTGACATTGTACTTCCAGAGCCTAGCAGTGATGGCAAAAATAGTACTGGGGCTTATCACTAAGCAGGTGACTGGAGCAGTGTTCATTAAGTTTCTGAAAGGATTGGAGAGAGTAAAGGTGGATTTTGAGGAGGCCGAGCCCCTAGAGGAGGCACTGAAGATTGGATTAATTGTTGGGGAGGTGTGTGTCCTAATGGCATGCTATCTGAAATGGGACCCCAGGGTGGTCCAACTGCTGTAAAAGGAGTGCCCATGGTGACAGTGGTAGAGATAAGGAAGAGAGTCAAGAAGTATAGAGAGGTGGTAGATATCAGATTCTGAGTCTGGGAGGGGACCTCACTCAGGACAGGAGATGTAGATATGAGGATTCAGCTGGCAGAGAAAGAAGCTACTGGGAAGGCAAGGGACTGGCCTTCAGAGATGGTCTGAGGGGTGATCATATGCAAGGTGACAAGGGTGAAGGGGAGTGAGGAGGAGGAGAAGGACTTGCTAGAGGTACTCAAAGAACTGAGTGGAGTGGTAGAGTGGTGGGCGAAGGCTTGGAAGGCTTTTGAGGAGTCAACACACTTGGAGGTGGTGGATGGGAAGCAGATCAAGATGGATAAGGGGCAATGGGAAAAGGCTCAGAGATGTAAACATCAGAAGGAGCTACTGACCAAGATGGATAGTTGACTACAGAAGGAGACAGGTGAAATGGTGGAAACTGGGGGTGCCAAAGTGAGTGTCTGGGCTGGTAAAGATAGTAAGAGTATAGAGAAAGGATCAGGAGAGAACAGAAAAGCAGCCGGCAGTGACCTGTATGCTGATAGTATATTCAAGGTTTGGGAAGAGGACTGGGAGAGATTGCCTACCCCCTACTCTGCTTATCAGGAGAGGTCTGGCTTCCCAGAGCAGGGTGGGGGAGGATGTGCCTATAAAGGAGGCCCAGCAAGTGCAATTTGGAGTTCCAGAGGTAGCGAATGGGGGACAGGTGGAGGCAGTTGGAGAGGAGGAACTGGTGGATGTCCTGGAGGTATGGGATGAGGCTGTGAGTGCCGGAGCTAATACCATGATATTGGATGGTAGGAGACCAGCAACCCTGGAAGGGAAGGAGGTAGGAAACCTACTTTGGATATATAGAATGATGAATAACCTGATGGCGGAAGAGCTGGAGAAGGTGGACTTGAGAGTAATGAGCGATGAGTATTGGGTGAGAGTCCTGCAGAGAGATGGTGTAGAGTTGGCATTGAAGGCAGAGATCCTTGTAGTGTATCTGGAGGAGAAAGAGTATGAAGTAGATAAGGAGTGGGAGGCTGAGCTAGCAGGGGTTGCTGGTGAGAGGGCCAAATACTGTTGAGCCAAGTGACATAGATTGCAGCTCTGACAGAAGGCCTGTCTAGAGTACTGAGAGGAGTTTGAGGAGAAGGCAGATGGGGAGATGAATGAGCTGTTGGCAGGATTGGAGGCTCAGCAGGCTGAGGAGGAGACAGTGACTGCAGAACATAATCTGGACATAGCACAGGAAGAGATGAACATGGAGCAGTAGAAATGGACTGGATTAACATACCATACTTCATTATGAATAGTATAACCAATATTTTTTCTTTGAACATGAATGGGTTACGGGGTACTTATCAATACAGGAACATTTTTACTTGGCTGAAGGGATTGGAGGCCAATCTCTTCCTCTTGCAGGATGTCAGATGTGAAGATAATTTTGATAGACTAGAATAGATAAAGAAATGGGGAGGTGAGGCAGTCTGGAAAGGCAAGGTTGGAATTCTGGTATGGAAAGATAGAGGGGAGATAAGGAATATGCAGAGCTGGGGAGATAGATTGGTCTGGGGTAAGTGGATATGTTCAGGATAGAAGCTGGTCACAGTGGGCTCTTGCTACTGCCCTGCAGTATGGGGTGAGCATATGGATTGGGTGAAGGGCCTTCAGGAGAGTGGAATACTTGCAGAGGCTGGGGTAAATATGCTGGGTAGAGACTACAATATGGTCTGAGATGTACTGTTGGACAGAACAGATGGAGGATGGGGAGCTGAGGGTCAGAGTGGAGGACTGGCAGCATGGGAGGAAGTGGAAAGACTGAGTGCTCTGGTAGATGCAGATAGAGAGTGCTGGGGGGATAGGAGGGTATATATACATTGGGCAGGGGGCTTGGGGACAAGGATTGATTAGATTCTGATAGCCAACTGCTGGGGCTTAGATGTTTGGAAGTCACTGGAGGTGGAATGGTGTCCTTGGTCAGATCATTAGAGGCTTTTAGGACAGGGGCAATTTGGGGAGAGTGGGGATGGGCCTGGACATTGGTACCTCAATTCCTCCTTATTAGATGATAAGACCTGGTGGGATGAGTGGGCTGTGGATATTCAGCTGAGAATAGAGTGCTGGAGACAAGAAGGTGCCCCAGTTGGTGTTCAGTGGATATGGATGAAAGAGATGGCCAGAACCTACTGGAGTGAGGCTGGCAAGGAGGTTGGGAAACAGTGGAGGCGACAGGTGAGATGGGCTTCTAGTAGACTGTCTAGACTCTTGAAGGATTGGGTGAGGTTGGTGATATTGGAGGGGGAGGAGAATTGGAGATCGATAAGAGTGAAAAAGGAGGTTGGCAAACTACAACAGTTATTGCAGGAGGAGGAAGAGGCAAAGGTGCAAAGCTTGGTGGCATGGCTCTGCTGGCAGGGTTTGAAAGAAGGAGAGAGACCCTTAAAGTATCTCATAAGAGCCTTTCAGGTGAGAAAAGTGCAGCAGAGGTAGGAGGGGGTGCTTGACTCTGAAGGTATACTGATACATGGTATACATGACATTCTTAGATCTTTAAAGGAGCATTGGAGTGGTTTGTGGAGTGAGAAGGAGGGTGGGGTAGATACTGATGCCATTGGCCACACATTAGAGGATTGGTACTCTCTACAAGTAGATGGGGTGGGAGACTTGGTGATGCCTGTACAAGAAGAGGAGATCCACTAGGTTCTTGCTGCAACATTGCTGGGTACAGTGCCTGGGGAGGATGGTCTGCCCTGGAACTTCTGGAAGAAGATGGTTGGGATTCCAGGAGTACTGGGTAAGATGATGGTACTGTGTGATTTTATTCTACAGATAGGGAAATGGGTGGGAGAACAGAATCTGGGGTTGGTGACATTGCTTTATAAAAACAAAGGAAGGCGAGAGGACTGGAAGAACTGGAGACCAATTATGCTGCTAGATATGGACAGAAAGTTGGTTACTAAGGTGGTGGTCACAAGATTACAAAAGGTGGCCCAGCAAGTCTTGGGCATTGAGCAGAGGGGCTTTGTAGGAGGCCAGCTCATTAGAGATGGTATAGCCTAGGTATATGGAGTTATTGAAGGAGTGCAAGCTTGTGGATTAGATGGGTGCCTGGTCTTTTTAGACCAAGAGAAGGCTTATGACTGGGTGAGGCAAGTCTGGCTGGTGAAAGTATTGGACAGGACTGGGGTTCCATGCCAGTTCCAGTTGACTATAATCAGCCTACTAGAAGAGAGTAGGGCTGTGCTCATGTATAATGGACACAGAGGGATAGCATTTCCCCTAGGTAGGAGGGTGCCCCAGGAGGACCCATTGTCCCCCATTCTGTATGCCCTTTCACTGAAACTATTAATGAATAGAATTAGGTGGAAGATAGTGGGGCTCTCTATCTTTAGCATTGGATAGAAAGTAGGGGCCTTTTAGTAGTCAGACTGAGATCGATTGCTGATGTTGAGGGGCTCAAGGAGACAGTGGAGTGGTATGAGAAGAACTCTGGGATGAAGCTTAATTGGCATAAGTGCAAAACAATGGTGTTAGGCAATGGTCTGGTGAGAGGAGAAGTTATTGGAACAATCATCTCTGCTGGTGAGGCAGTGTAATACTTGGGTATCTATCTTTCAGTATATGGATTGGTTCTGCCCAGGCTTTGGTGGAAGCAGTGGATTGGAATCTGGGGGGAGGCCCTGCAGAGTTGGGGGAGCTGTCAATTGTCTCTGGCAGGGCATGTCTCAATTTTGAATGTCTACTGGCTGTCGAAGTTGTGGTATCTGGCTTATCATCTGGACTTTCCAGCCTAGGTAGTAAAGAGATTGATGAAGCTGGCCAAGGGATAGATCTGGGCTAGAAGAAAGAGTCAGATTAGCTGGGAGGTCTTGTCCTTATCAATAGTAAGTGGTGGACTTGGGCTGGTTGACTTTCCAAAGAGGCTACACTACTTGAGAGTATGGTGGCTGAAGAGAGCCACAGAGTTGAGAGGGAGAGATTGGGTTCCCCTCCTGCAGAAGGTCTAGGAGATAAGGTCCTTGCCATGAGGCTCGACTGGAGATCTCCTATCTTTAGTTGGACTTAGGAATACTAAACAATTGTGATATAAAGGCTTCTGGTGGGGGGTGGCAGAGGGGGCACACTGCATTGAAATTCATTGACAGGGAAATGAAGGAAAGGTGGATTGGAACCTGGCAATATGGAGATGGGACCAGGTACTGCTGGGCAGTGTTCTCTTACTCAAGTTTGACATTAGTAATGGGATAGAATGCCAGAGGGGACCAGGCCAGAATCTGTGGCCCAGCAGTTAGTAAGGTGTTGGAATCAGTGAAAATTGGACCTAGTGTGGAATTTGGGCCTAGAGTACTGAGGTGAGAAGATGGATGCTGCTGAAGTACTAGGTGACTTGGTGGTGTATGCTGAGGAGGAATGTAATACTCAACTACTGCTCAGGTCACCTTATTGAGGGAGGTTGCTTTGACTGTGAGGAATACTATAATATAGAAATAGAAAGAGGATATATACAAATACCTAAACATTGGCTAGGAGAGTATGAGGTACTTAGTGACTTTTGGCAGACTGTTGGGGATCATTTGGGAGTAGGATGCAGGGGAGGTGGCATGCAGAGGTGGTGGGAGGATTTGAGAGATAGACTGGTGGAGGGGGTGGGAAAGGAATGGCTCACATTAGACTAGATACTAGCTATATAGGTGGGGCTGGCCAGCTACTGGCTATTTGTTTTTGAGGATGGAAGAAGGCTGGGTTTGGGGGTCTGGCTGATGCAATGGTATAGCCTTATGGAAGATACCTTGACAGGCTGGTGGCTTGGTTGGGAGTTGCAGGGTGGTCAGAGGTATTAATTGGTGGAGAGAATCTGTAGGCAGAGTGGGGGAAGGATTGGGGTAGTGGGTGGGAAGGTGATCATTGTTCAGAAGGGGGTGGGGAGAGACTCTCCTATGGAGATCGGGTAGTGGGAGGAAATACTGTAACCTTATTAATAGACTGATAATAAATATCAGAGTCCAAGTGACTATTAAAAAAAAAAAAAAAAAAAAAAAAAAAAAAAAAAAAAAAAAAAAGAGAACTAGGTAGAAGTTAGCTGCCAGATATGAGTGAAGGAGAGTAGAGATCAATGAGTTTTACTGATAAGATAAAGGCAGGGGGCTGGCCTGGAGATATACAGAGCAATAAGACTAGAGAGAGAGGAAAAGTGAGTACTAAAAGGACTAATAGGTTGATGACTAATAGAGCAGATATAGAGGCTAGTAAGACTACTATTAGAGAAAGAGATATAACTGCTGATAGTAGTATAATAGAAAATCTGATAAAAAATCCAGATGTGACTACTGATAATAAGACTAGATAAGTAGAATGTAATGAGAAAGAGAATCTGGTAGATAGTATAATGGGCCTAACAGTAGCTCTATTACTCAAGAAGTTGATTATAATAGAGACTAGTAGTAATAGCTAAGATAGTTTTAAGATTAATTATGAAACAGATGGCTGAAGTAGCTTTGGTAAAGTTTTTACAGAGTTGAGGTAAGGTTTGAGAAGATGGGGCTATTGAAGGAGGCCTTGAGAACTGGGTTGGTAGTTGTTAAGATAGTGATACTAATAGCTCAGTACTTGAGATAAGACCTAAGAATAGTTTAGCTTCTGGTGAAAGAGATATCTATAGTAATGGTAGTTGAGACAAGGAGAAGGAAAAAGAAGATTATAATAGAGTATAGTAATGTAGTAAATATTAAATTCTAGATCTGAGAGAAGATCTCATTCAGAACTGAGAATATAGATATAAGACTCTGGTTTGCTGAGAGAGAGACTACTGAGAAGACTCATGACTGGCCTTTAGTGATGATGTAGAGTACTTTTATTTATAAGATAATAAGAGTGAAGAGAAGTAAAGAGGAGGAGAAAGATCTACTAAAGGCCTTGGAGGAGCTCAGTGAGATAGTAGAGTATAGAGTAGTAGCATAATAAGCTTATGAGATATTAATACACATAAAGGTAGTGAATAGAAAGAAGATTTATATAAATAAGATAATGTGAAAAAAGGCTTAAGAGAGGAAGAGACAGAGAGACCTATTGGCAGACATAAAGGAGAGATCTACAATTAGAGCTAAGGAGAGCTCAAGAGGAGTAAAGATAAGTACTTAGACTGGAGATAGTACAGAAGAGATAATGAGAAGTATGGTAGAGAGTAGAGAAGCTAGGAGTCAGTAACTCTATAATGATAGCATACTTGAGATCTAAGAAGAGAAAAAGAAGTGAGAGGTAAGGGCTAGTACTCAGACCAGAAAAGTTATAGAAGATGTAGAAATATAGGATATATACAGGGTCTAGTTTGGAGTATCTAATATGGTAAAGGGTGGGAAAATAGTTGGGATCAAGAAGAATGAGCTGTAGAATATTCAGAAAGAGGAGTGAGATAAGTCTGCAAGTATCAGTACTGATATTATAATACTGAAAGAGAGAAGATCTATGATTTCTAATAGGAAGAATATTGGTAACTTGTACTGAATGAGTACAATAATAAATAATATAACTACAGAAAAGCTGAGAGAAGTGAGCTTAAGGATTGTTAGTGAGGAGTACTAGACAAGAGTACTGTAGGATAATAGACTAATAGAGAAGCTGAAGGCTGAGATATTGGCTATATTTTTAAAGAAGAAAGATTATAAGATTGATACAGTAAGAGAAGCTGTAGCACTAGTTAAGAAAATACTAGTTTTCGAGTACTTGGTGGAAAAGAAAAAAAAAGAGAAGCTGTAGCTGCTAGAAAACATACTGTCTTCTAGTAGAAGCAATGACATAGACTATAACTTTGATAGATAGTATGTAAAGAATATAGAGAGAAGATGAAGGAAAAGAATAATAAGATGATAGCTGAGATACTGACTGAATTGGAGACTAGAAAGATTGAGGAGAAGGAGACTATTACAGAATATAGTCTGAACTTAGCTTAGGAGGAGATGAGTATAGAACTATGAGGAGATTAGGAATACTATATAATATTATTTTATTATAAACAGTATAACTAGTGTTCTTGCAAAACCTTGTAGCATAGGCTCATATTTTCAGGTAGGTAGACTTGATCTTGATGATAGATCAGGTTGTTCTTGACAGTATATGTATCCTTGAGTTCATTCAAGAAAACTCTAATAGTGATTGTATCTTCTTTGTAAGTTTGCCTGATTTGGTCTAGGAATTCTGATGCCAAGATGACTTGTATGATTGTGGTGAGGTCTGGGCATCTTGATAAGGCATCTGGTACTACAAGTATCTTGCCAGACTTGTAGATGATCATCAGATTGAAGGTTTGAAGCTTAAGGCTCCACTTGGCTTATAGATGTGATAGAGTAGATTGGGTGTTAATGTACTTAAGGAATTGATGATCAGTAATGACATCAAACTCAACACCTTCTAGATAGCATTGTCAGTGGTCTAGTATATATATTATTGCTAGTAGTTCCTTCTTATAAGTAGCTAGCTTTTGTTCAGCTGGGGCCAGCTTGTGGGACTTGAAAGTAATAAAGCAATGTCCTTTGTCATCATCTTGTAACAGGACTGCTCTAATGGAAAAATTTGACACATCAGTGGTAACTGTGAATTTTAGGCCTTGATCTGCATTATGCAGGACTGGAGCATGGGTCAGGTGGTTCTTGAGTTCTTGAAAGGCTTGTTGACAGAAGAGGTCTCAGATGAAGAGTACATAGTGATCTGAGTGCAGGGTCTTCCTCATGAGGTTAGTCAGTAGCTCAGTAATACCAGAGAAGTTTCTGACAAAGTAGTAGTAATAGCCAGCTAGACCAAGGAAGGATCAGAGTTCTGTGAGGTTTGACAGAATGGGTCATTCTTCAATTGCTTCTATCTTATGTAGGTCTACTTGAATTTCTTGTGTAGAGACAATGTGGCCAAAATATTCAACTTGTTCCTTGAAGAATTCACACTTCTTGAGCTTAGTGTAAAGCTTGTGTTTTTGCAGGATCTCCTGGACTATTCAAATGTGTTTGAGATATTCTTCTTTAGTTGCACTAAAGATCAGGATATCATCAAGATATACCAACAGGAAAATAAATAGTTGGTCCTTGAATATCTTATTCATCAGAGTCTGGAATGTGGCAGGTACATTGATGAGACCAAATGCTAAGACCAGAAATTCATAGAGTCCAAAGAGAGTCATAAATGTAGTCTTGGGAATGTCTTCTAACTTGATTCAAATCTGATGGTATTCTGACATGAGGTCTAACTTGGTGAAGTACTTGGCATTCTTAAGAGTATCAAAGATTTGATCAATCAAGGGTAGGGGATAGTGGTTCTTGATAGTAAGTTTGTTGAGTGTACAATAGTCTATATATATTTACAGGGTACCATCCTTCTTCTTGATAAATAAGACTAGTGAGCCATAAGGGGATTTGCTTGGCTGGATGGCTCCTCATGCAAGGAGTTCTTCTAGTTCCTTCTTAACTACTTCAATTTTGAGTAGTAACATGTGGTATATGTGTTTCTTGGGTGATATAGCTCCTGGGATCAGTTTGATTTCATGATCAACTTCTTGTATAGGTGGTAGGCCAGGTAGCTTATCTGGAAAGATATCCTTGAATTCTACTAGCAATAGCTTGATGCTTTCATTGACTTTTTTTTTTTTTTTTTTA